>QRFJ01005141.1:102529-144433 GCA_006176705.1 Cocos nucifera
AAGGTCAAACTTTTGACCAAAAGTCAAAGAACAAGAAATGGCAAAGGTGACAAAAATGGCAGGTAATAAAATAAACAACCTTTCTGACTTGGACAACTCCAGTCAGACCATGAAGGCCTCTGATTGAGCAAACTCCTTTGGCTCAGTCAGGACAACTATTTATGATAGTAAAAGAAAGAACATTAGGTTCAATCGAGTGCTAGCATGATTTTCTTGAACCTAATTGAATCTCATTCAGATCAATTGAACTAGATCAGTTCAATTGATGATCACCAAATTCAAACCTTTGTTTGTGTGACCCAGTTAGGTTCAGTTCTGTATGGTAATGGGATATGTCATGATCTCTATCATCGACATCATCGAAACTCCTTTCGATGGATCAGAACTCTTCTGATTCGAACAGCTAGAATGATCGATCATCTAAATCATTCTAATTGCTCCCAAAATCCACCAGTGACACCTAGCAGTATATGGTGGCAACCCATCAGAGCTGAATGCGAACCTCTTGGTGCAGCTACCTGTGTGATTAAGTTTTTCTATCTTGAGCCCCGATCAGATTAGGGTTAAGGTGAACTCGTCAAACCCTAGTCTCTATCATATGATGTAATCATTCGATTCAAGTCCGATGTGAAAAGCTAAATAGAAACTCTTTCTATTATTTCACTCTGCCATGGCCATGGGCTTCTGGACTTGATTCTCATGATCATCATAGGGCTGCTAGTGATGCAATCCAGTTCCTACAATGAACATGCTATAGCCAACATACACCTCAGGGTTCCATATGGCTAGGAGACCGAGTAATGGTGTAGTCAAACTATAACACCCTCAAGGTGAACTGCCGATGCATCTCAGGTCAAAGAACCAGACACACTACTGCAGCATCGAGTCAGTCATTGACGAGAAGGTAGACTTCCTAATGACTACTCGAGGTGGTCACGCTCAGTGCCCTCGTTCTCTAACGAGTACCTGTACTCTCGCTCTGATGTCTCCACACCGTAGACTCAAGACTCATCTACTAAAGAGAAGCGATTGTACACCAACCTTCCGGATCAATCACCATCCTCGTGATGATCCTATGGTCGGGAGCATTTTATGAGTTAATAATGATTATTCATGTCTTAAATTTTCAACTCTTGAAAATATGAATTATCATTACCATTAACTCAAAGGATGTATCACAGACACTAAATACACATATGTGATAGAAAATAACCCATTTTATTTATTATAGTCAAAATTATAATTTTGCCCCTAGAAGTGTATTACAAGTGTCAGCCAATTCTGGCTTCTAGGGCACATATATCTAACAATCTTTCACTTATCCTAAAGCCAATTGGCTACAAGTCTAAGTCCCATCTTCTCAAGGTGGGCTTCGATCTTCTGCTGGCCCAACGGCTTTGTAAGTGGGTCTGCCACATTATCTGTGGAGTTCGACTCTCTTGACCTCGACATAACCCTTCTCGAGGTAATCGCGGATGAGGTGGTATCGCCACTCAATGTGCTTGGATTTTTGGTGAGACCTCGGCTCCTTAGCAAGGGCTATGGTGCCATTGTTGTCGCAGTACAGAGGAATGGCATCTGATGGCATTACTCCAATTTCTGCAGCAAACTTCTTGTACCAGAATGCTTCCTTTGTAGCCTTTGATGCAGCGATATATTCTGCTTCCATGGTGGAATCTGCTATCATGGTTTGCTTGAAACTCTTCCAGCTGACAGCACCACCATTGCACACAAACAGACTCCCAGATGTCGACTTTCGATCATCTATATCGGACATGAAATCCGAGTCTGTGTATCCCTGGACTTGGAGTTCTCCATTACCAAAGACCAACATCATATCCTTAGTTCTTCTCAAGTACTTAAGGATACATTTCACATAGAAGTCCAGTGTTCTTCACCTGGATTTGACTGATATCTGCTTGTGACACTCACAGCATGGGCTATATCAGGTCGTGTACATAGCATGGCATACATGAGGCTCCCTATTGCAGAAGCATAAGGGATCTTGCTCATGCGTTCTATTTCCTCAGGTGTGCTAGGGCACATCTTCTTGGAAAGATGAATACCATGTCTGAAGGGTATTAATCCCCTCTTAGAGTTTTCCATACTAAACCTCTTTAGTACTTCCTTCTATGTACATCTTCTGTGAAAGTCCTAGCATCCTATTCGGTCTATCCCTATAGACCTTAATTCCTAGAATAAAGGATGCTTCACCTAGGTCTTTCATGGAGAATTCCTTGGACAACCACATTTTGACTGATGTCAACATGGGAATATCATTTCCCAATAAGGAGGATGTCATCCACGTACAATACGAGGAAGACAACAGCGCTCCCACTGACCTTTTTGAAAGACACATGGTTCCTCTTCATTTTTGATGAAACCAAACTTTTTGATCACATCATTGAAATGAGTGTTCCAGCTCCGAGATGCTTGCTTAAGTCCATATATGGACCTTTGCAGCTTGCAAACCTTGTGATCAGTATCACTGGATGTGAAACCTAGCGGCTGTTCCATATAGATATCTTCCTCAAGATATCCATTTAAGAACGCCATTTTTCACGTCCATTTGCCATATTTCATAATCGAAATAGGCTGCAACGGCAAGCAATGTGTGGATGGATTTTAGCATAGCCACTGGAAAAAGGTATCCTGATAGTCAATGCCTTTCACGTTGACTATAACCTTTTGCCACTAGTCTAGCCTTGAATGTCTCCACATTCCCATCTGCACCAATCTTTCTCTTGAAGATCCATTTACACCCAATAGGTACTATACCTTCTGGTGGATCTACCAAGGTCCAGACTTGGTTTGAGTGCATCGAGTCAATTTCTGACTTGCATTGCCTCTAGCCATTTCTCGGAGTCGATATCTGATATCGCCTCGTTGTAGGTTTTGGGGATCATCACCATGAGCACCATTACCTATGAGGAACATTTTCCTCTACTTCCTCTGAAATAATACCTAAGTATCTTTCAGGGGACGGGAAAAACTCTTTCGATCTACGAGGTGGAGGAGGTAGTGTTCTTATTGGCTCAACCTGATTTGGTTCCAATTGGTCCTTAGCTCATTGTACTTGTGAGACTTTCTCATCAAGCTTAATCTGCTTTCCAATGCCGCTATCTTGAATAAACTATTTTTCAAGAAAGATGGCATGTCGACTCACAATCACATTGTGGTCTTCTGGAATGTAGAAATAGTATCCTAATGACTCTTTAGGATATCCTATGAATCGAGCTCTAAAGGACCTAAACTCTAACTTGTCCTGCTTGTTGTCTTTTGACATGAGCCGGACAACCCCAAATTCTGAGATGACTTCAGACTTGGTTTCTTACCGTGCCATATCTCATATGGTGTGGTAGGAACGGTTTTAGAGGGAACCCTATTCAGTAGATAAATTGAAGTTAACAATGAATGTCCCCAAAGAAAATCAGGGAGGTCTGTGAAGCTCATCATGGATCGGACCATATCCAATAGAGTCTGATTTCTCCATTCTGAAACCCGTTGAGTTGAGGTGTTCCTGGTGGAGTCCATTGAGAGACTATGCCATTTTCCTTGAGATAGTCTAGGAATTTTTGGCTAAGGTATTCACCTCCTCGATCTGATCGAAGAACCTTAATGAGTTTTTCAGTTTGTTTTTCTACTTCATGTCTGAATTCTTTGAACTTTTCAAAAGCTTCAGACTTGTGTCTCATAAGATACACATACCCATACCTAGATAGATCATCGGTAAAGATAATGAAGTAGACAAAATTGCCTCTAGCCGGCACATCAAATGGGCCGCACACATCAGTATGTACTAGGGCAAGGAGATCTGTGGCCCTTCCCCATGTCCAACAAAAGGGAGTTTAGTCATTTTGCCTTGAAGACAAGATTCACAAGTTGGATATGACTCGAAAGTCAATGGACTCAATAGCCCATTTTTCTCCAATTTGTTGATCCTATCTTCTGCTATATGACCTAATCTCAGGTGCCATAGATATCTGTCGTTTGGACTATCCCTAGGTCGTTTGGCATTCATGTTTTGCTCGATAGTTAGAACAGGTACATCAATATGTAGCTGATAAAGACCGTTAATAAGGAAAACCATTTGCAATTTTATTTCTTTCATAAAGAATGTTACAATGGTCCTTAAAGAAGGTAATCACATAGCCTTCTAGTGCTAAGCATGAAACAGAAATCAAATTCCTGCTAGCTGCAGGCACATAATAACAGTCTTTCAAAACTAAGTCTAAACCAGATGGTAATCGAAGAGGGTATGTTCCCACGGCTACTGCAGCAACTCTTGCTCCATTATCGATGCGTAGGATCATATCTCCATCCCTCAGCCTCCTGCTATCCTCAAGACCCTGCATAGAAGTGCACAGATGAGCACTAGAACCAGAGTCAAGCACCCAACTGGATGCAGAAGAAACCATAAGGTTAGACTCAATAACGAGCATACCTCCAGAAGGACCTTCCTTCTTGTTCTTCAGGGTGGCCAGGTAAGTAGGGCAGTTCCGCTTCCAATGGCCGTCGCTGTTGCAATGGAAATACTTTTCTTTGACATCGGCCTTCTTCTTCGGCTCTGCCTTCTTCTTCTTTGCTCCTTCCACCTTCTGCTTTTTCACAGACTTCTTTTTCTTTTCATAAGACTTTCTTTTGGAAGAAGTCCATTCCATAGCAAGAACTGAGCCTTTAGAACCTTTCATAGAAAGCTCAGCGGTAACCAGCATGTTCATCAATTCGGCCAAGGAATTTTGAAGTTTATGCATGTGGTAATTCATGATGAATTGCCCATATGCATCAGTCAAGGATTGCAGAATAATATCGTTCTGCAGGTCCAAGTCTAACTTCACACCGAGCTTCTCAAGCTCTTCCTAAGTCCTTGATCATCATCAGACAGTGATCTTGGACTGACTGCCCATCACGCATCTTAGCCTTAAAAAGTCATTTTGTGACTTGATATTTGGCTGCGCGACTCTGTTCACCAAACATCTCCTGCAGGTGAGCCAACATTTGGCGAGCAGTCCCGATATCTTCATGTTGGCGCTGGAGCTCATCAGACATCGAGCCCAACATGTAATATCTGGCCTTATTATCTTCGTCTATCCATTTTTTCCAGAGACGCTCTCTGTTCAGTGGATGGACGGACTGGTAAGGTGGGAAGGGTCCTGGTCCAATACATGGGTTAACTTCTCAGAACCCAAAACTATTTTGTAGTTCCTTGAGCCAATCTTTATAATTGGATTCGGTCAGTCTATGTGTGTCCAGGATACGTGCTAATGGGTTGGACGCAGACATTTTTCTGTAGAGAGTCAAAGATTCTAGTTAGATACTGTAATTTTGACTTGACCAATTTGTTTAAAAATTTTATTTTTAAACAAATTAGCTCCCACTATTTTTTCGGATCCCTACACTCCCTCTGTAGAGATGCGAAAATCTCCATGATTAATGATTTCTAGTGGGATGGTGCAGTCTCACCAACTGACTCATCACCTCACCTAACAGTTATTGTGATGGGTTAGCCAATGAGTGAACAACTCTTGTTCAATGATTCTCTAATCATGGTGCACCCAAACTTGGATCTCTAATTCATGAATCTCACTATATCCAAAATATTGATCCACTCCTTAGTTAAGTCAGACCCACCATTTGCACAGACTGGATTCCTAATTGAGTCTCTCACCGTATCCAGAATATTGAGCCCAACTCATCCTCCAGCCCATAGCATCCAATGCCTAATAGACATGGTTGTGTCTTTTCGGTGCAACTGAGCCACTGTATCCAGCCGAGAACAATCAACCCCGAAAAGGGCCCGCACATCTACAATGGTGGAAGACCTCAGACTTAATCTTTTCTTAGGGAGAATTGATTCAGGTCTCATTAAACTAGACTTGTCATAGTCATAACAATTATGACTAACCTAGTGGCATGGGTTAGCTCGGATTATTGACCACCTCAGATCAGAACTGAGTCAACAGATATGGCCAGGTAAGTGAGATCGGTGGAAGGGATATGCCATTAACTCATACAAGAATGCATTCAGGTCGAGTAGCTTCAATTAAAAATCAGTCGGATCGTATGTGCCAAACTTACCTTAGACACCAAATTATTGAGTCAGAACCAATTGGGTTAGCCTACAATCCAGACTCTAACCTCTGAGCCTAATTAGGTCTTGCTTGATCGTGACTCGATCTTGACCCAGACTTAATCCTATTAGGCTGGTCAATTTAAGCATTGTTGATCCCATCTAACCAACTCTTGATTCGATTTGATCAACCGCTTAGACCTAATTGAGCTACCCAAGCCCGAACCCAGTATTATGAATATGTCTTAGATCTGAAATTCTCAATTTTAGATCTAATTAATATTTCATAAACTTAATTTTTAATTAAGTAGGGTTCATAAATAAAATATGCACAATAAATCCTAGGGTTTCAGGATCTAGGATTTTGCAGAAAGTAAGTTTTGGGTTTTTGATTAAGGACGAACGCGCAGCACCCCTACACATCATAAGAACACCCCATCGAATGGAAGGAGAGGGCCTTTAAACCCTTCTTCGTTCTTATGATCGGACGGCCAAAAGGAATGCCTTAATCAGGAACATGCAATACTACAAAATAGTTTTAGATCTATATCATATATCTCATATACAAATTAGATCTAATCATGGCATATTTTGCATACATCTCATGTATCGAATCATGCATATTTTTAGATCTAAATTATCTCATAATAATCTAAAAAATTAGATTTAAATTGATCTAATCAAAATAAATTCTAATCTAGACAACTATGTAGAACTATTCTACAACTAGTCTAGACATGCATCAATCATATCTCATATGATGTTTAAAATTAAATAATTTTTATTTATTATTTTTTAGATGTTATTATAATAATTATAATAATAAAAAATAGTAAATAAATAGATCTAAAATATGATTTAATTAGATTAAATTAAAAACATGCAAGACTATTCTATAGAACTATTCTATTTTAGAACTAGTCATGCATATTTTCTAATCTTAGATCCAAATCATTTAATTTTAATTTTTTTTCTAATTTTAGATCTGATCACATCTTATGTGACATCTAAAATTACTTATTTTTTAATTAAAATAAATTTAAAATCAGATCTAAATACTTTAGAACCTTGGCTCTGATACCAGTTGAAGGAAAATCCTGATTTTTTGGATCAGGTTCGTTCAGATCTGATCGGATCAAGAGATATATTTTCAAAAAATTTTTCTCTTTAATTCAGATCAGATCTAGGATATTTTAGATCTAATTTTTTATTATTTTAATAATTAAAATAAATTTAGATAAATTAAATCAAATTTAATTTACCTTGATTTGGGTAATCCTATTACCCTGTTGATGATCCTGTATTGCAGCGGAAGGTTCTGGATCTAGCCACGCAAGCGCCTGGCCTCTACCGGTATCCACTCGGGTTGGATCTGGAGATCCTCTTCTTCTCTATCATGCCTCCAAAAATCAGATCTGGATCTGATCTGGAGGATCTTCAAAACTACCTTTTGAAGATCAGCAGTCGTCCTTTGCAGCAGCGCAGCCTTCTTAGCTTTTGATCGCCTTTTTTGATCTGGATCGCACCAACCAAGTCCAAAACACTTTTGGGCATGGAGAGGAAGGGAGAAAGAGTTTTGGCATGGAGGAGGAGAGGGGAGAGGCAGCCTTGGGGCGTGGGAATTGAATTCCTTTTCCAATGCTCTTTGAGTTGGGCGCAGGGTCTTATTTATAGACTAAGCGTGATCCAACTCCTCTTCCTTCCCAACCAATCACAACCCTTTGTGAAATCAGATCTAAATCTGATTGGTGGGAATAGAGACCCCTGGATTCCTCCTTAGAGGGCGCCTAAGACCAGTCAAAGTTGGATTCTTAGTAGAACTCTAATTGGAATCCAAAAAGGAGATGGAGTCCCTTGTCCAACAAGGACTCCTAGGCGCCTCCTAACTTGGGCACACGCCAAGGGTGGCGTGCGCCCTTCCTCCTTGCCAGGTTCTGGCAGGGGGACAAGCCCCCACCAGCTCTCCAATAGTGTGCATGACATGTGGTCAAAAGTCAAAGGTGTCAATGGTCAACGTTTGACCAGTCAAAGGTAGACTTTTGACCAAAGTCAAAGAACAAGAAATGGCAGGTGACCAAAAATGGATAGGTAATGTCTTACAAAATAAGACAACCTTTTCTGACTTGGACAACCTCCAGTCAGACCATATGAAGGCCTCTGATTGAGCACAAACTTCTTTGGCTCAGTCAGGACAACTATTTTATGATAGTAAAAGAAGAACGTTAGGTTCAATCGAGTGCTAGCACGATTTTCCTTGAACCTAATTGAATCTCATTCAGATCAATTGAACTAGATCAGTTCAATTGATGATCACCAGATTCAAACCCTTGTTTGTGTGACCCAGTTAGGTTCAGTTCTGTATGGTAATGGGATATGTCATGATCTCTATCATCGACATCATCGAAACTCCTTTCGATGGATCAGAACTCTTCTGATTCGAACAGCTAGAATGATCGATCATCTAAATCATTCTAATTGCTCCCAAAATCCACCAGTGACACCTAGCAGTATATGGTGGCAACCCATCAGAGCTGAATGCGAACCTCTTGGTGCAGCTACCTGTGTGATTAAGTTCTTCTATCTTGAGCCCCGATCAGATTAGGGTTAAGGTGAACTCGTCAAACCCTAGTTTCTGTCATATGATGTAATCATTCGATTCGAGTCCAATGTGAAAATCTAAATAGAAACTCTTTCTATTATTTCACTCTGCCATGGCCATGGGCTTCTTCTGGACTTGATTCTCATGATCATCATAGGGCTGCTCCTCTACCACCGAGGTAGATAGATTCCATCTTGATGCAATCCAGTTCCTACAATGAACATGCTATAGCCAACATACACCTCAGGGATTTCCATATGGCTAGGAGACCGAGTAATGGTGTAGTCAAACTATAACACCCTCAAGGTGAACTGCCGATGCATCTCAGGTCAAAGAACCAGACACACTACTGCAGCATCGAGTCAGTCATTGACGAGAAGGTAGACTTTCTAATGACTACTCGAGGTGGTCACGCTCAGTGCCCTCGTTCTCTAACGAGTATCTATACTCTCGCTCTGGTGTCTCCACACCGTAGACTCAAGACTCATCTACTAAAGAGAAGCGATTGTACACCAACCTTCCAGATCAATCACCATCCTCGTGATGATCCTATGGTCGAAAATATTTTATGAGTTAATAATGATTATTTATGTCTTAAATTTTTAACTCTTAAAAATATGAATTATCATTACCATTAACTCAAAGGATGTATCACAGATACTAAATACACATATGTGATAGAAAATAATCCATTTTATTGATAATAGTCAAAATTATAATTTTGCCCCTAGAAGTGTATTACAAGTGTCAGCTAATTCTGGCTTCTAGGGCACATATATCTAACAATTATTTGGATAATCATTGGAGGCCCAAAGACCTAATGCTTATTGGCTAATGGAATTATCATTCATAATATGATTTTTTTATCGTATCTCTCTAAATAATGGTTAGATTGACCAACCAAAGTTAGGCTTAATCATTCATTGGTTAGATGGACCAATTATGTTCATGTTAATGGTTACACCTAATCAAACCTTTTAAGTGGAGGCCAAAGCCTACTGATTAGGGACTGAAAAAAATTAATTTACTAGAAGTTATTTAGAAAAATAATTAATTATGAACCTACCTATAGATGTACATGGGTTGACCAACCAAAGTTGAGTTTGTATGCAGTCTAATATGGATTCTAGTACCTACTAAAGAATTAGAATAATTTTTTGAATTGGAGATAGAGGCTACCAATTCGAATAAAATAGTGAGAGTACCTTTTGATTAAAGTTTAAATTTTTATATTTAATAAATTATTTACTGATTAGATTTTAATTTTTTTTTATGTAGTTATGGCCACTTTCCTTTCACTCAGGTCATTGTTGGATAATAACAAGCCAGTGGGATCCAATTTCGATAGCTAGTATCGCAAGTTGAAGATTGCCCTAGAGCATGAATAGATCTTATACATCTTGATAGATTTAGCACCTGATGATTCAGTTCCTAATGCATGTAGGTCAGTCTGAGATACTTACCAGAAGTGGCTCAATGACCGAATCATGATACATTACATCATGCTGGCAGCTATGAGCAATGAGTTCAGTTGCAAGTTTGAGTCGGCTTAGCTAGAAGACATGCTTCAAGTATTGAATGAGTTTTTTGGTACACCCGATGACATTGAGAGGTATAAAACTAATAGTGCCATCTTCAATATCAGGATGAGGAATAGAACTTCAATCACTGATCATGTATTGTACATGATTGAGATGATGGAGTGTTTGAGGAAGCTCAGCTTTTTCTTGCATGAGTAGCTAGGAAAAGATGCAATTCTGAACTCGCTACCCAAGTCTTATCTCCCTTTCTTTACTTATTATAGAATGACAAAACCTAAAGCAAACTATCATGGGTTACTGGGAATACTTTAGAACTTTGAGAAGGATCACCAGCTCCATAAGGAGTCGGTGAACTTATGGAGAGAGTCTTTTTTTAGTTCTCGACCTTTTAAGAAAGAAAAGAAAACAAGAAGAAGAAGTCCAAGAAGGTACAAGCTCAGGTTGGGACATTAGTGCAGGGCCACACCAAGAAACCAAAGTTCGATAAGAGTCAAGTGAAGTGCTTCTTCTACAAGAAGCGAGGGCATTGAAAAAGGAATTATCCTCAGTACATTGTCTTCCTGAATCCGAACAGATTGAGAAAGAAGCAAAATATTACTGAACAAGGTACTTATATGATAAGTCCTTGCAAATTCTCTATTTATGATATTACTAACTGAGTATTAAATACCAGAAGCTCTTACCATATTTGGAATTCATTACAGGAGTTATAGATCAGTGGAAGATTCAAACAAGATAAAAGATTTCTAAATATTGGAGATGGAAGATCAGTTCCAATTCTAGTATTAGTAATCATGAAACTTATACTTGAGTCTTATTTTATTGTTCTTAGTGATTGTCACTATTGTACAAGTTTCTTTTTGAATATCATTTCTATAGGTCTCTTGATCAAAAATAATTATGAGATTTTAATAAAAAAGGATTTTGTAATGTCATTTTGAATGATATTAATATATTTTCTAGATATTTGAGTAATAAAATCTATATGATATCATAATCTATTAACATAGTCTACTCTATCGGAAAGCACCCTAGATTAGATAAGGTGTCTGATATCTACTTATGGTATAGTAGGCTAGGTCACATTAACAAAAATATGATAAACATGTTAACTCAAGAGGAAATCCTTGAAATTAGTGATTGTGAATCACTTCCAACTTATGAGTCTTGTTTTCTTAAAAAAATGATCAAGTCACTTTTTACTGGAAAAGATGAAAGAGCCACTGAGCTCTTAGGTCTAGTACATACTGATGTATGTAAATCTATGAGCATAAGTACTAGAGATGGATATTTCTACTTCATCATTTTTATAGACAATCTATTTAGATATGGATATTTCTATCCGATGAAACATAGGTCGAATTATTTAAAATATTCAAAAGATTCTAAAATAAAGTAGAAAAATAAATTGAAAAGAGTATTAAAACTCTTCGATCTGACCGAGGAGGTGAATATCTTTCTAATAAGTCTCTCACATATCTAGAAGAGAATGAAATTCTTTTCCAATAAACTCCTCTAGGGATATCATAGCATAATGGTGAGTTTGAAAGGAGGAATCAAACTCTGTTAGACATTGTCCGATCCATGATGGATTTTACCAGCTTGTCGATATCTTTCTAGGGATATACACCCGAATTAGCTCGCTATCTTCTAAATAGGTTCCAAGTAAATCTATGGTTATAACTCTATATGAGATATGAATAGGGCATAAACTAGTACTTTCACACCATAGGATCTGGCGGTACCTAGTTTACATCAAACGATTAATCACAGATAAACTAAGACCTAGGTTTGATAAGTGCACGTTCATACAATACCCAAAAGAAATAAAAAGGTATATTTTCTATCATGCTGATGAACAAAAGGTATTCGTCAGCCCTAAGACAATCTTTTTAGAAAAGAAGTTTCTTGATGAAGGAACTATTGCCTTTAAAGTTGAACTTAAGAAAACTCAATAGATAGAAAAGTCGACACTAGTAGCTGAACCTGAACCAGATTTGATCAGATCAAATTTAGAACCCTCTGCACCATTAATATGATCTAGAAGAGTATCATATTAGCTAGATAGATACTATAATTTCTTGATCCGAGATGGTAATACTATCAAACTTGATGAGAATTGAAAAAAAAGTTTTGTTTTCTAGGTCAGGTTCGTTTAGATCTGATTGGATCAAAAGGGATATTTCAAAAAAAAATTTCTCTGAGATCCTAATTAGATCTGAGACTCCTCAGATATAATCTTAAAGATCTGATTATTAAAATAAAAATAAAAATAAAATCTAATTTAATTATACTTTTATTTTGGATAATCTAATTATCCTGTGATGATCCCGATGTTTGCCTGAGGTTCTGAATATAGCCATGCAAGTGCCTGGCCTCTACCAGAATTCACTTGGATAGGATCTAGAGATCTTCTCATTCTCAATCAATCCTCTAAAAATCAAATCTAGATCTAATCTTGAAAGTATTCAAAACTACTTTTGAAGAACAGTCGTTGTCTCTTGCAGCAATGTTGCCTTCTTCCTTTTCTACCGCCTTTCACTTGCTTGGATCGCATCTTGATCGTGCCCAAAAGCCCTTGGGCATGGAGAGGAGAGAGAGGACCAGAGGGTGGCTTGGAGAAGGAGGGAGAGAGGCTTTGTGGTGAGGGCTAAAGGCAGAAGAATTAAATTCTAGGCGTAGATAGAGTTTATATAGATCCTACTGTGCCATGCCGTGCCACATCATCCAGGCCAATCATGGCCCTTTATGCAATCAGATCTAAATCTGATTGATGGAATGACATCATTTGATCCAATCAGATAAGAGACTCTCAAAACCCTCCTTAGGTGGTGCCAAGACTGGATTAAACAAGACTTCTTGGTGCCACATAGTTTAATCCCCTGAAGCAACCCTGGAGTCCCATCTGTATGGGACTCCAGCTTTATCCTCATAGGGCGCATGCCTATAGAGTTTATATAGATCCTACTGTGCCATGTAGTGCCACATCATCCAGGCCAATCATGGCCCTTTGTTCAATTAGATCTAAATCTGATTGATGGGATGACATCATCTGATCCAATCAGATAAGAGACCCTCAAAACCCTTCTTAGGTGGTGCCAAGACTAGGTTAAACAAGACTTCTTGGCGCCACATAGTTTAATCCCTTGAAGCAACCCTAGAGTCCCATCTGTATGGAACTCCAGCTTTATCCTCATGGGGCGCATGCCTCCCTAGGCATGCACCCTCTTTCTATCTATATTTTAGCAAGGGGATAAGTCTCCAGGTACTCTCCTATGGGTGCAAGATATATGGGCAGATGTCTAAGTATCCAGGATCAATATTTAACCAATGTCCAAAAATAAGATTTAGCAGGTGACCAAAAATGGCAGGTGTTATTTGAAATTTATCTCATAAATTAAGACAATCCTTTTCTGACCTGGACAAGCTCCAGTCAGATCAAGTAAAGGTTCCTAAGTGAGCCTAAATATATTTGGCTCAATCGAGACAAGCTTTAATGATTGTTAAACAAAAACATTAGGCTCAATCATGTGCTAGCAAGATTTTCTTAAACCTAATTAAATCTTATTCAAATCAATTAAACTGGGTTAGTCCAATTGATGACATCTAGATCCAAACCCTTATTTGTGTGATCCAGTTAGCTTCAGTTTCGTATGGTAATAGGATATGTTGCGATCTCTATCATCGACATCATCGAAATATTTTTTGATGGATCAAAACTTTTCTGATTTAGACAACTAGTATGATCGATCATCCAAATCATTCTAATTGCTTCCAAAATCCATCAGTGATACCTAGCAGCATATGGTGGCAATCCATCAAAACTGAAAGCAAACCTCTTGGTGCAGTTATCTATGTGATTAAGTTTTTCTATCTTGAGACCCGACCCGATTAGGGTTAAGGTGATCTCATCAAACCCTAATTTCCATCATATGAATTAATCATTCGATTTAAGTCCAATGTGAAAATCCTAATAAAAATTCTTTCTATTATTTCACTCTATCATGGCCATGGGCTTATGAACTTGATTCTCATGATTATCATAGGGCTGCTCTTCATCTACCAAGATAGATAGATCTCCTATTAGTGCAATTCAATTCCTACAATGAACATGCTATAGCCAACATACACCTCAGGATTTCGAATGACTAGAAGATCAAGTTATGGTGTAGTCAAACTATAACACCCTCAAAGTGAACTGTCGATGTACCTCAGATCAAAGAACCAGACACACCACTATAGCTTTGAGCCAGTCATCGATAAGAAGGTAGACTTCCTCATGACTGCTCGAGGTGGTCACGCTCAATGCCCTCATTCTCTAATGAGTATCTGTACTCTCGCTTCGATGTTTCTACACCATAGACTCAAGACTCATCTATGCAAAAGAAGTGATTGTATACCAACCTTACAGATCAATCATCATCCTCATGATGATCCTACGATTGAGAGTATTTTATGAGTTAATAATGAAAATTCATGTCTTAAATTTTCAACTCTTGAAAATATGAACTATCATTACCATTAACTCAAGGGATCTATCACATACACTTTCAAATACACACTATGATAGAAAATAATTTATTTTATTATTTATAATTAAAATTATAATTTTTTTCTTAAAAATGTATTATAAGTGTCAGCCAATCTAGCTTCTAGGACACACATATCTAACAAACTCCTACTTGACCTAAAGCCAATTGACTACAAATCCAAGTCCCATCTTCTTAAGGTGGACTTCGATCTTCTACTAGCCCAACGGCTTTATGAGTGGGTCTGCCGCATTATCTACGGAGTTGACTCTCTTGACCTCGACGTAATCTTTCTCAAGGTAATCGTGGATGAGGTGGTATCGTCGCTCGATGTGCTTGAATTTCTGATGAGATCTCAGCTCCTTAGCAAGAGCTATGGCACCATTATTATCATAGTACAGAGAAATGAAATCCAATGGCATCACTCCAATCTCTATGGCAAACTTTTTGTACCAGAATGCCTCCTTCGTAGCTTCTAACGCAGCGATGTACTCTACTTCCATGGTGGAATCTGCTATCACTATCTGCTTGAAACTCTTCTAACTGATAGCACCACCATTACACACAAATAGACTTTCAAATGTTGACTTTCGATCATCTATATCGAACATAAAATTCGAGTCTGTATATCCTTAGACGTGGAGTTCTCCATTACCAAAAACCAACATCATATCCTTAGTTCTTCTCAAGTACTTAAGGATACATTTCACAGAAGTCCAATGTTCTTCACTTGGATTCGACTGATATCTACTCGTGACACTCACAGCATGGGCTATATCAAGTCGTGTACATAACATGGCATACATGAGGCTCCCTATTGCTGAAGCATAAGGGATCTTGCTCATGCGTCCAATCTCCTTAGGTGTGTTGGGACATATTTTCTTAGAGAGATGAATGCCATGTCTGAAGGGTACCAATCCCCTCTTGGAGTTTTTCATGCTAAACCTCTTTAGCACTTCCTCTATATACATCTTCTATGAAAGACCTAGCATCCTATTTGGTCTATCTCTATAGATCTTTATTCTTAGAATGAAGGATGCTTCTCCTAGGTCTTTCATAAAGAATTCTTTAGATAACCACATTTTAACTATGGTCAACATAGAAATAGCATTTTCAATAAGGAGGATATCAACCACGTACAGTATGAAGAAGACAATAGTGCTCCAAGTGATTTTTTTGAAAATACATGGTTCCTCCTCATTCTTGATGAAACCAAATAATTTGATTACATCATTAAAATGAGTATTGCAGCTCTGAGATGCTTGTTTAAGTCCATATATGGACCTTTGCAGCTTGTATACTTTATGATCAACATCACTGGATGTGAAACCTAGTGGTTGTTCCATATAGATATCTTTCTCAAGGTATCCATTTAAGAACGTCATTTTCACATCCATTTGCTATATTTCATAATCGAAATAAACTGCAACAGCAAGCAATGTGCGAATGAATTTTGAGCAATTCCTTCACACTGACTATACCCTATTGCCACTAATCTAGCTTTGAATGTCTCCACATTTCCATCTGCACCAATCTTTCTCTTGTAGATCCATTTACACCCAATAGGTACTATACCTTCAAATAGATCTACCAAGGTCTAGACTTATTTTGAGCACATCGAGTCAATTTCTGACTTCATTGCCTCTAACCATTTTTCAGAGTCGATATCTGATATTGCCTCATCATAGATTTTGGGATCATCACCATGAACCCCATTACTTACGAGAAACATTTTCTCTACTTCTTCTGAAAAAGTACCTAAGTACCTCTCAAGGAAATGAAAAATCCTTTCTAATCTACGAGATGGAGGTAGTGATTATATTGGCTAAACTTGATTTGGTTCCATATGGTCCTTAGCTTGTTGCTCTTGTGAGATTTTCTCCTCGAGCTTGATTTGCTTTTCAATGCCACCATCTTGAATAAACTATTTTTCAAGAAAGATGACATGTCGACTCATAATTATATTATAATCTTCTAAAATATAGAAATAATATTCTAATGACTCTTTAGGATATCCTATGAATCAAGCTCTAAAGGACCTATAGTCTTACTTGTCCGCTTGTTGTCTTTTGACATAAGTCGGACAATCCCAAATTCTGAGATGATCCAGACTTGGTTTCTTACCATGTCATATCTCATACAGTGTAGTAGGAATGATTTTAGAGGAAACCCTATTCAGTAAATATATAGCAGTTAACAGATTATATCTCCAAAGAAAATCAGAAAGGTTTGTGAAGCTCATCATGGATTGAACCATATCTAATAGGGTCTCGTTCCTCCATTCTGAAATTCTAATGAGTTGAGGTATTTTAGATGGAGTCCATTGAGAGACTATGCCATATTGCTTGAGATAGTCCAAAAATTTTCGACTACGGTATTCACCTCCTCAATCTAATCGAAGAACCTTAATGGGTTTTCTAGTTTGCTTTTTTACTTCATGTCTGAATTTTTTAAACCTTTTAAAGACTTCAGATTTGTGTCTCATAAGATACACATACACATACCAAGATAAATCATCGATAAAGGTTATGAAGTAGACAAAGTTGCCTCTAGTCGGCACATCAAATGGACCGCACACATCAGTATATACTAGGGCAAATAGATCTATGGCCCTTTTCTCATGTCTTACAAAAGGAAGCTTAGTCATTTTACCAAGAAGATATGATTCACAAATTGGATATGACTCGAAAGTCAACGGACTCAATAATCTAATTTTCTCTAATTTGTTAATCCTATCTTCTGCTATATGATCTAGCCTTAGGTGCCATAGATACCTATCATTTGGACTATTCCTGGGTCATTTTGATCTTATGGCATTCATATTTTGTTCGATATTAAAGATAGATACATCAATATGTAACTGATAGAGATCGTTAATAAAAAAATCACTTATAATTTTATTTTTTTATAAAAAAATATTATAATAGTTCTTAAGAAAATTAATTACATAGCCTTCTTGTGCTAAACATGAAACAGAAATTAAATTTCTGCTTGCAACAGGCACATAATAACAATCCTTAAGTACTAAATCTAAGCCAGATGGTAGTCAAAAAGGATAGATTTTCATGATCACAGTAGCAATTCTTACTCCATTTTTGATGCATAAGATCATCTCACCATCCCTCAGCCTCCTGCTATCCTCAAGATCCTGTATGGAGTGCACAAATGAGCACTAGAATCAGAGTCAAGCATCCAACTGGATGCTGAAGAAATTATAAAGTTAGATTCAATAACGAGCATACCTTCAGAAGGACCTGTCTCCTTCTTATTCTTCAGGGTGGCTAGGTATGTAGGGCGGTTTTGCTTCCAATGGCCCTCAGTATTACAATTAAAATACTTTCCTTTATCAGTAGCCTTCTTCTTCAGCTTTGCCTTCTTTTTCTTTCCACTTTCTATCTTCTATCTTTTCACAGACTTCCTCTTTTTTCTAAAAAAATTTTTCTTAGAAGAAATCAATTTCATAGCAAGTACTGAACCTTTAGAGTCTTTCATAGAAAGCTTAGCAGTAACCAGCATATTCATAAGCTCGGCTAGAGTATTCTAAAGTTTATACATATGATAATTCATGATGAATTGCCCATACGCATCAGTCAAGAATTGCAGAATTATATCATTCTGTAGATCTTGGTCTAACTTCACTCTAAGCTTCTCAAGCTCTTTCAAGTCCTTGATCATCATCAGACAATAATCTTGGACTGACTGCTCATTACGCATTTTAGCCTTAAACAGTCATTTAGTGACCTAATATTTAGCTGTGCGACTCTGTTCATCAAACAACTCTTGCAGGTGAGCCAACATTTAGTGTGCAATCTTGATATCTTCATGTTGGTGCTAAAGCTCATCAGACATCGAGCCTAATATGTAGTATTTGACCTTATTATCTTCATCCATCCACTTATCAAGAGATGCTCTCTGTTCAGCAGACGGACAAGCTGATAAGATGGGAGAATCTTGGTTCAATACATGAGTTAACTTCTCAAAATTCAAAATGATTTTGAAGTTTTGAACCCAATCCTTGTAATTGGATCCAATCAGTCTATGGGTGTCCAAGATACGGGCTAGTGGGTTGGACGCAGACATTTTTCTTTTTTCTGTAAAGAGTCAAAGTTTCTAGTTAGATTTTATAATTAAGACTTGATCAATTTATTTAGAGGTTTGATTTTTAAACAAATTATCTCCCACTATTTTTTTGGATCACTACACTCTCTTTGTATAGATGCGAAAATCTTTACGATTACTGATATTTAGTGGGTGGTGCAGTCCCACCAACTGACTCATCACCTCATCTAATAGTTATTGATGATGGGTTAGTCAATGAGTGATCAACTCTTGTCCAATGATTCTCTAATCATGGTGCACCCAGACTTGGTCTCTAATTCATGAATCTCACCATGCCTAGAATATTGATCCACTTCTTAGTTGAGTCAGACCCATCATTTGCATAGATTATATTTCTAATTGGATCTCTCACCGTATCCAAAATATTGAGCCTAATCTATCCTCCAACCCATAGCATCCAAAGCCTAATAGACATGGTTGCATCTTTTTAGTGCAACTGAACCACTGTGACTAGCTGAGAACAATCAATCCTGAAAAGAGTCCGCACATCTATAATGGAGGAAAACCTTAGACTTAATCTTTTCTTAAGAAGATTTGATTTAGGTCTCTTTAAACTTAACTTGACATAGCCATAACCATTATGACTAACCTAGTGGCATGGGTCAACTCGGATTGTTAGCCACCTTAGATCAGGACTGGACCAATAAATATGGCTAGGTAAGTAAGATCGGTGGAAGGGATATGCCATTAACTCAATAAGAATGTATCTGATTTGAATAGCTCCTAATTAAAAATCAATCGATCGTATCTACCAAACTTACCTTAGATACCAAATTATTGAATCAGAATCAATCGGGTTAGCCTGCAATCCAGACTCTAACTATTGAGCCTAATTAGGTCTTAACTCGATCGATCACTCATGTGACTCGACCTTGACCTAGACTTAATCCTATTAGGCTAGTTAATTTAAGTACTCTTGATCCCACCTAATCAACTCTTGATTTGGTTTGATCAACTGCTAGACCTAATTAAGCTATCCAAGTCCGAATCTAATTTTATGAATATATCTTAGATCTAAAAATTTTTAATTTTAGATCAAATATATTTTATAATCTTAATTTTTAATTAATTTTAGGATTCATAAATAAAATATGTATATAAAATCCTAGGATTTCAAGATCTAGGATTTTACAGAAAATAAGTTTTTGATTTTTGATTAAGGATGAATGCACAGCACCCCTACACACCATAAGAATATCCCATCAAATAGAAAGAGAGGATCTTTAAATCCTACTTCGTTCTTATGATCGAACGGCCAAGAAGAATACCTTAATCAAAAATATGACAAATCTACAAAATTAGTTAGATTTACATCATATATCATATATATAAAAAATTGATCTAACTAAAAATATGTTTTGCATACATCTCACATATCATATCATGCATATTTTCATATCTAAATTATCTCATAAATATCTAAAAAATAAGATTTAAATTTGATCATATCAAATTAAAATTTATTCTAAATAATTTTGTAGAACTATTCTACAACTAGTCTAAACATGCATCTATCATATCTCATATGAATAAATTAAATATATTTATTTTTTAGATCTAATTATAATATTTATAATATTAAAAAATAATAAATAAATAAATTTAAAAATTATAATTAATTAATTAAAATTATGATAATGCTAGACTACACATAAAATAATTCTATTCCTAGTATAGTCATGCATCTTATACATCTTAGATATAAATTATTTAATTTTTAATTTTTTAATTTTAGATCTAATCACATCTAATATGATATCCAAAATTATTTAATTATTAGATTAAAAATATATTAAATCAAATCTAATGAATTATGGAACCTAGCTCTGATACCATTTGAAGAAAAAAATCTTATTTTTTGGGTCAGATTCATTCAGATCTGATTGGATCAAAAAAAATATTTTAAAACTTTTTCTCTAAGATTCTAAATACATATAAGACTCCTCAGATCTAATCTTAAAGATTTGATAATAAAAATTAAAATTAAAATTAAATCTAATTTAATAATATCTTTATTTTGGATAATCCAATTATTCTATGATAATCCCGATGTTTGCCTGAGGTTCTAGATGTAGCCATGCAAGTGTCTAGCCTCTATCGATATCCACTCGGATAGGATCTGAAGATCTTCTTCTTCTCAATCAATTCTCTAAAAATTAGATCTAAATCTAATCTTAAAGGTCTTCAAAATTATTTTTGAAGAACAGTCGTTATCTCTTGCAGCAGTGCTGTCTTCTTCATTTCTTGGCTCCTTTCACTTGCTTGGATCGCACCTTGTTCACACCCAAAAGCCCTTGGGCATGGAGAGGAGAGAGAGGACCAAAGGGTGGCATGTAGAAGAAGGAAGAGAGGTTTTGTGGCATGAGCTAAAGGTAGAAGAATTAAATTCTAGGTACAGACAGAGTTTATATAGATCCTGCTACACCATTCAGTGCCACATCATCCTGGCCAATCATGACCCTCTGTATAATTAGATCTAAATTTGATTTATGGGATGACATCATCTGATCCAATCAGATGAGAGACCCTCAAAATCATCCTAAGGTGGTACCAAGACTGGGTCAAACAAGACTTTTTGGCACCACACAGTTTAATCTCCTGAAGCAACCTTGGAGTCCCATCTATATGAGACTCCAACTTTATCCTCATGGGGAGGCATGGAGGCGTGCGCCCTCTTCTTGTCTGCATTTTAGTAGGAGGATAAGTCCCCAGGTACTCTTTTATAGGTGCAAGATACATGGGCAGATGTCTAAGTGTCCAGGATCAACATTTGACAAATATCCGAAAACAAGATTTAGCAGGTAATCAAAAATGGTAAGTATTATTTTAAATTTATCTCATAAATTAAGAGAATTCTTTTCTGACCTGGACAAGCTCCAGTCAGACTAAGTAAAGGTTTCTGAGTGATCCTAAATATATTTGGCTCAGTCGAGACAAGCTTTAAAGATTGTTAAAGAAGAACATTAGGCTCAATCATGTGCTAGCATGATTTTCTTGAATCTAATTGAATCTTATTTAAATCAGTTAAATTAGATTAGTTCAATTGATGACATCTAGATCCAAACTCTTATTTGTGTAATCCAGTTAGGTTCAGTTTCGTATGGTAATGGGATATATCGCGATCTCTATCATCGACATTATCGAAACATCTTTCGATGGATCAGAACTTTTTTGATTCAGACAACTAGTATGATCCATAATCCAAATCATTCTAATTGCTTTCAAAATTCACCAGTGATACCTAGCAGCATGTGGTGGCAATCTATCAAAACTAAAAGCGAACCTCTCGATGCAGTTATCTGTGTGATTAAGTTTCTCTATCTTGAGCTCCGATCGGATTAGGGTTAAATGATCTCATCAAATCCTAATTTCTGTCATATGAATTAATCATTTGATTCAAGTCCAATGTAAAAACTCTAATAGAAACTCTTTCTATTATTTCACTCTACCATGGCCATGGGCTTATGGACTTGATTCTCATGATCATCATAGGACTGCTCCTCATCTATCGAGGTGGATAGATTCCCTATTGGTGCAATTCAATTCCTATAATGAACATGCTATAACCAACATACACCTCAGAGTTCTGAATGGCTAGTAGATCGAGTTATGGTGTAGTCAAACTATAACACCCTTAAGGTGAACTACTGATGCATCTCAGGTCAAAGAGTCAGACACACCACTGCAGCTTCGAGCCAGTCATCGATGAGAAGATAGACTTTCTCATAACTACTCGAGGTGGTCACGCTCAGTGCCCTCATTCTCTAACGAGTACCTGTACTCTCGCTCTGATGTCTCTACACCATAGACTCAAGACTCATCTATCCAAAAGAAGCAATCATACACCAACCTTTCAGATCAATCACCATCCTCATGATGATCCTACGGTTGGGAGCATTTTATGAGTTAATAATAAAAATTCATATCTTAAATTTTTAACTCTTAAAAATATGAACTATCATTACCATTAACTCAGGGGATGTATCATAGACACTTTCAAATACACCCTATGATAGAAAATAATCTATTTTATTATTTATAGTTAAAATTATAATTTTGCCCTTAGAAGTGTATTATAAGTGTCAGTCAATCTGACTTCTAGGACATACATATCTAACAAGAATAATGAGGATTCGATCACCTATGTGGATGCAATATAGAGATCTAATTTCAAAAAATGACTTAAGACCATAAAATTTAAGATGGAGTCCATGAAGGTCAACGATGTATGGACATTGGTTGACTCGCTTAAAGGGGTTAAACCTATTGGGTATAAGTGGATCTTCAAGAGGAAGAGGAACGCAGATGGAAAGATGAAGATCTATAAAGCCCATTTGGTTGCCAAGAGGTATCGTTAACGTTATGATATTAACTATTTCTATGGCAATGCTCAAATTCATTTAGATTATGCTTACGATAGCTGACTATCTGGATCATAAGATCTGGCAGATAGATATGAGGATAATTTTCTTGAATAGAAAGCTAATAAAAAATGTGTATATGATACAACTTGAGGGGTTTACATCCATATAGTAGTCTAAGGTGTGCAAGCTTTAGAGATTCATTTATGGATTAAAACAGACATCTCAGAGTTGGAACATGCATTTTAATAAAATGATCAAAATATATGGCTTTGTTAAGAATGGAGAAGAGTCTTGCATTTACAAGTAGGCAAATGGTCCGATAGTGGTATTTCTTATTTTGTACATAAATGATATTCTCTTAATCAGGAATAATATCCTTGCACTGCAAGAAATATAAATTTGGCTTTCATCTCAATTCTCCATGAAGGACTTGGGTAAAGCATCCTACATCCTTCGAATAAAGATCTATAGGAATAAATCTAAGAGAATGCTTGGATTATTCCAGTCCACATATATAAAAATGATGCTGAAAAGATTTAGCATGGAGAATTCCAAGAAGGGCTATCTCCCGATAGGTTATAAAATTTTTTTCTTTAAGAAGGATTGTCCGACAACTTCTAAAGAGAGAGAGAGCATATGAGTAGAATCTCATATGCTTCAGTAGTAGGATCTATCATGTATGCCATGATATGTATGAGACCAAATGTGGCATACTCACTAGGAGTAGTGAGTAGATACCAATCTGATCTAGGAAAGAACCATTGGAAAGTGGTGAAAACTATTCTTAAGTATTTAAGAAATACTAAAAATTAGTGGCTCATTTATGATGAGTCATATTTAAAACTTATGGGATTTACAGACTTTAACTTTCAATCTAACCATAATGATAGCAGAAGCGTGTTGGGTTATATCTTTACCCTAAATGGTGGAGCCATCTATAAGATGGAGTACATCGCAGTATTTGATGCTATGAGAAAAGCTGTGTGGCTGAGAAAATTCATCACCAAACTTGAAATAGCATCCTCCCTGAATGGTTTAGTCCTGCTTTACTATGACAGCACTGGTTCCATTGCTTAGGTGAAAGAACCGAAGGCACACCAGTAGACGAAGCACATACTACGCCGCTACCACTTGATCCGAGAGATTATGGATCGAGATGATGTAGACCTTCAAAAGATAGATGAAAAAAAAGAACCTAGTCGATTCCTTCATTAAAGCCTTGGCAGTAAAGAAGTTTGATAACCATAAGTCAAAGATTGGTATAAGATACTATACCGAGTGGCTTTAGGATAAGTGGAAGTTATTGAAAAATATATCCTAAAGTCAATCATCAGTTTATTAATAGTTATGCTATTTTATAAATATAAATGATTTATTATTGAATAAAATTATATGCTGATATTTTTCATCATAAAGTCTACATCCTCTAATGAACTCCTTTATTGTGATTGTTGCCCAGAAGAACAACCCAAGAGGGAGGGTGAATTGAATTTTTCAAAAGTTTTATGGATTACTAAGTATTTATGCAAAATTTGAATATTGATATGCTAGAAATGCAGTGATTTAAATATATAAAAAATAATAGCAACTAAAAAAAATAATCACACACACAAAGTCAGAAAGTTTTTATAGTGGTTTGGTGTCAAACCCAACACCTACATCCACTCCTCAAGCACTCCACTTGAGAATTTTACTATAATCTCCAAGATTATAGCAAGATTATTTTCACCGAGCTAGCAATCAAAATCCAGTTGGTTTTGCGGGCTAACCAATCAAAACCTAATCCCAAGCCACTCCTAGGCTTGTATAAATCCAATTCAAAGCTTGGATGAGCCTATCTCCCAAGTTTCAGTCCTTTCAAACTTGAAATACAATAATTTCAGAATTGCAAAAATTTAAAACTAAAAACAAACTTCTTTGAAGAGCAGATTTGAAGCTTTAATGCACAAGATGAGTGATTGGAGGGCTTTAGCAATGAATGCTTCCTTCCTTCTCTTGAGAATGCCTTGATTACACAATTGGATGAGTGGTTGAACAGCAATGAAGGCTCTTGAATGCTCACTATTTAGTCTGCACACAGATTTTTCAAAAGTTGCTAATGTTTTCCACTTCCTTACTTTTATATATTAAGTTTTCAAGCCTTAATCTAACTTTAGAAGCCTTCTAATCCAAGCTGGGAAGTCCAAAAATGAGTTTATACCTGTTGGAACATCAGAAAAGCCCATTTAGAGGATAAAAAATGGAATCTGGGCAGTTCTACAAACTAGCCAGTGGGGCTGTCAGAAACTTGGAAGTCAACTTCCCAGATCCTTGAGTCGACTCCAGCTGTAGGGTGAAAAGTCTGATCTTCTATATTTCCTTCCTGTGCCAGTTTTTCATGCTAGAGTTGGCTCCCGAATTTCGTGGGTCGACTCCAGTTGTAGGGTGAAGTATATAATATTCTGTTCCTAGACTGGCACCTTCATTGAGTCGAGAGTCGGCTCCTACTTTTCATGAGTCGACTTCTGATCAACTCCTAACTATGCCAATTGCTGAAACTTTGCTAAATTCAACTCTAAACTTTTCTTTTGTTCATTCTTGATCCAATACTCTTTAAAACATATTTGGCTTTATCTTTTTTACTCTTCTTTCTTGATTCTTTCAATTAAAAATATGGAGCTTCATTGAGATGGATTCTTGTCTTCTTAAACTTTATCTTAAATACTTCAACCAAAATATTAGTATCCAAAATAGACTCAAATGTTTAGTTATTTATCAAAATCATATCTGAGGTCAACAATCTCTCCCTTTTTGATGATGACAAAACCTTTGAGTTTATATATAATATTTGCAAATTTAAAAAGGCATTCAAAGTGAAAAGAGCAATATTTCAAATACAAATTTAGATTTCATGCAAGTTCATCCATTTGTATTAATTAACCATTTTAATTTCAAAGATCCTCCCTCTTTCTATTTGTTAAAAGCAAAGTGTGTCACCAATTAAGAAATTTCTGAATTTTATGGTATGTGCTATTAATGTGTCATTTTGTGCCAAATTTTTAGTATGTATCATATTTTCAGAATTTTTAAGATATGAGTCACTTATTGTCTTTGTTTCATTTTTTTGTTATTTTTATTTGTGTTCCTCCTCCTTTCTTTATGCTTATCTTTTTCTCCTTCATCTTTGTGTATGTGCTCCCCCTTTCTTTATAATTATCCTTTTCTCCTTCATCTTTGTGTATGTGCTCCCTCTTTCTTTATATTTGTATTTTTCTCCTTCATCTTCGTGTATGTGCCTCTCCTTTCTTTATACTTATCTTTTTCTCCCTCTTTTTGCCATCATCAAAGAATGAATCGCAAGAAAAGAATATAAAACAAAACATTCATACATATATAAAGAAAGTACATAGTTCATAGGGGTATCTACTACATACAAAAAAATACCCAAGCAGTACATATCATGATCAAGATAAGGTACTTTCATACAACACACACAAAAGCCTAAGATAAGGTATCATCAACAACAAGATGATATGGACAACATAACTAAGACCTAATACCATGACTAGATCCTAACACACTATATAGATATATACTAAGACCTAAATAAGATGACCTAGATCCTAGTAGATCAATCAGAGGGGACATCTAATGTGGTGGAGGAGCAGGCTCTAGTTGCTCTCCTGCTCTTGGTACGAGTGGATGGTCCTCCAACTTTGGAATATGTCCTAAGGAATTTAGGAGGAGGCTGAGTGGTAAGAGGCTGATCAGGTGCACTGGGAGGAGGCTCAGAAACTGAAGATAGAACAAAAAAAATATCTGGATCTGCCTCAACTATGTCAGCAACTACAGTAGATGTTGCTGCCTCTGCTACTGCTGCTGCTGCTGCGACGATCGCTGCTGCCGTCAATCCTAGTGGAGCATGAGTCCTCAGAATATCCACCAATTATCCCATGAATGCTAATAGTGATGTGATCATATCAGAGGACATGCTGGATCTCTCTCTCTCTGCTCCATAAGCTGAGTCAGATGTCTAACCTCAAATGTCAACCAAGCTATCTCAGTCTGGATCCCCTCCATCTGAGATCTCAGTCCATCTAAAATAGTGTGGATGATCCGGATGGTCTGATCATCAATAGTCTGATCAGAAGGAGGATGACTACTGGCAAAAGAACTTGGGAGAGTGGTGAATGGGTTTGCTGCTGGCTCGAGAATGTCTACAATTTGACTAGGTCTGGCTCCATCTCTGGCCTATGGATGCTCCTGTCCTGAAGCTCTCTTGATTCATTTGTCATTCAGCTTCCAATACCCCATTCTAGTGAGTGTTTTCTCTCCATATATATCTGTATGTCTCAGATGCAAGGAAAGCTTGCACTCAAAATCAATCCCAACCTTCCTAAAAACTGAGGTCAATGCCATACCATAAGGGAGACATGCTCTGGCCCTTCCTACTCCATCCCTCATCTATCTAAAGATCAATAAAGGAAGGTTGAGCAACACACCTCGAACAATATAGTCCATAATTCCAATAACTCTATCAGGAACTAGATCAAATCTGCCGATCATGGAGAAAACAATCTGAGCAACAATGTGACTAAGAACTCTCATTTCTATGGATAGACTATTAGCTTCTAGCTTGGTGATTCCTTCAACACTTTTCAATCCAGTGATCAATCTAAGGGCAAAATTCCTATCAAATGACCGCTATGGTGCAACTCCCTCAGTGGGCAGACCCCAAATTTGTCCAAGCCTCTCAGGTGTGAGTTGGAAAGTGACTCCCTTTACTGTGCTTTTTAGATCATCCTCACCCCTAGTTATGCATCTATAAACTCTCGAACTAAATGAGGGTAGGTTGGTTGGTTGAGGGAGAAGAAACGCTCCCACTGTTGGGACCGAATCCAAGTGCTGATTTTTAATCCTTCCCAATCAAAGAACCAAAAATCCATATTTCTCTTGGTTGTTGCTTGACGGTCCAGTAGAGAGGAAGGAGGAACAGGCGATTGAGGGACGGTGTTACCTTCATTATAGTTGGAATCACCATTGCTTGAAGATTCATGCTCCTCCATAGGATTTAATCTTCTTTAAGCAACTTGGATTTTTCTCCCGTGCCTCATTCCGCACAGGTGGAGGATGAATCCAAGGGAAAAATGGAAAGAGGATAGGTGGAGGTTGCAATGGAGGGTCCCTCACTACCTTAGAAACAGTCTAGGGTTGAACAGTGGTAGGGTAAGATGAGACGAGTCGGGTTTAAAAATCTAGTTTCCGACCATGAGTCGATCATGAGTCAATCGTGAGTGAACCCCAACAGGAGTCGACCATGAGTCGATCCCTTGTTAAGTTTTATGGAATTTTGATTTTTCACAGCGATAAAATAGGTACATCTGATAGAGAAGTAGTTGAGGATTGGGTCTAATAAATCAATATGCTTATAATATTTGAGATTTTTATGAAATTTAGGAGAGAAAACATGATTTTAAATTAATGACCAAATTCACTAGATAGGATCCTTAGAGAGCATTGTAGAGACTTCTAATTCATATGGGAGCAATTGGATGAAGAGAGTTTAGTTTTGGCCTTAATCTGAATAATAGCACATTTTTAGTTCTCTCCTAATTATGATAAATCTCTTTTTATTAAAAGATTTAATAAAGATATTTGCTAATTATTTATCTGTACTAACAAACTCAAGCATCGCATCATCATTTTGCACATGATCTCTAAAGAAATGGTGTCTTATTTCAATATATTTGGATCTGGAGTATTGAATTAGATTTTTAGTTAGATTAATTATACTAGTGCTTAAAGGAAAAACTCTATTTTTTGGATCAGGTTCATTCAGATCTGATTAGATTAAGAGGGATATTTAAAAAATTTCTTCTTAAATCCAAATCAGATCTGAGACTCTTCAAATCTGATTTTATTGATCTGATAAAATAAAATAAAAATAAAATAAAATAAATCTAATTTAATTGTACCTTGTTGTGGGTAATTCTATTACCCTATGATGATTTTGATATTTGTCTGAGGTTCTGGATGTAGCCACGCAATCGCCTGGCCTCTACTGGTGTCCACTCGGACAGGATCTAAAGATCTTCTCCTTCTCAATATATACTCCAAAGATTAGATCCGGATCTGATCTTGAAGATCTTCAAAATACCTTTTGAAGATTGGATGTTGTCTCTTGCAACAGTGCTGCCTTCTTGCTTTCTTGTTGTCTTTCTCTTGCTTGGATCGCACCAAACTGAAGTCCAAAACTTTTTGGGCGTGGAGAGGAGAGAGAGAATCTGAAGGAGGCATAGAGAGAAAGAGAGAGGGGCTATGTGGCATAGGCAAAGTGCAGAAGCTCTCAATCTTGGGCATAGATAGGGTTTATATAGACCCTGCTGCGCCATGCAGTGCCACATCATCCCGATCAATCATGGCTCTTTGTGCAATTAGATCTAAATCTAATTGATGGGATGATATCATCTGATCCAATCAGATTAGAGTCCCTCACAAGCCTCCTTAGGTGGCACCAAGATTGGTCAAAGAAGAGTCTTTGGCACCACCTAAGTAGAGAGGATGAAGCAACTGAAGTCCCATCCATATAGGACTCCAATCTTTATCCTCTTTGGGTGCATGCCTTCCTAGGCATGCATTCCCTCCATTTCCTCTTTTTAGCAGGAGGATAAAGCCCCATCTACTCTCCTATGGGTGCATGATACATGGGCAGATGTCTAAGTGTCAAAGATCAATGTTTGACCAAAGTCAAAGAACAAGATTTAGCAAGTGATGAAAAATGGTAGGTATTGTCTCAAATTTATCTTATATTTAAGACAACCCTTTTCTGACCTGGACAAGCTCCAGTCATACCAAGTAAAGGTTCTTGAGTGAGCCTAAATACATTTGGCTTAGTCGAGACAACTTTTAATGATTGTTGAAGGAGAATATCAGGCTCAATCGTGTGCTAGCATGATTTTCTTGAACCTAATTGAATCTTATTCAAATCAATTGAATTAGGTTAGTCCAATTGATGATATCCAGATCCAAACCCTTGATTGTGTAATTTAGTTAGATTCAATTTCATATGGTAATAGAATATGTCATGATCTCTATCATTGCCATCATCAAAATATCTTTCGATTGATTAGAACTTTTTTGATTCAGACAACTAGTATGATCGATCATCCAAATCATTCTAATAGCTACCAAAATCCACTAGTGACACCTAGCAGCATATGGTGGCAACCCATCAGAACTAAAGATAAACCTCTCGATGCAGTTATCTATGTGATTAAGTTCCTCCATCTTGAGCTTCGATCGGATTAGGGTTAAGGTGATCTCGTTAAAACCCTAATTTTCATCATATGAATTAATCTTTCGATTCAAGTTCGATGAGAAAATTCTAATAGAAACTCTTTCTATCATTTCACTCTGCCATAGCCATGGGCTTATGGACTTGATTCTCATGATCATCATAGGGGCTGCTCCTCATCTATCAAGATAGATAGATCTCCTATTGGTGCAATCCAATTCCTACAATAAGCATGCTATGGCCAACATACACCTCAAGATTTCGAATGGCTAGAAGACCGAGTTATGGTGTAGTCAAACTATAACACCCTTAAGGTACACCCTTAAGGTGAACCATCGATGCACCTCAGGTCAAAGAACCAGACACGATACTGCAGCTTTGAGTCAGTCATTGAGGAGAAGGTAGACTTTCTGATGACTGCTCGAGATAGTCACGCTCAGTGCCCTCGTTCTCTAATAAGTACCTATACACTCACTCTGATGTCTCTACACTATAGACTCAAGACTCATCTATCCTAAAAAAAGTGATCGTACACCAACCTTTCAGATCATTCACCATCCTCATGATGATCCTACGGTCGGAAGCATTTTATGAGTTAATAAGGAATATTCATGTCTTAAATTTTCAACTCTTGAAAATATGAACTATCATTACCATAACTTAAGGAATATATCACAGACACTTTTAAATACACACTATAATAGAAAATAATATATTTTATTATTTATAGTCAAAATTATAATTTTGCCCTTAGATGTGTATTACAAGTGTTAGCCAATTCTGACTTCTAGGGCACACATATATCTAACAAACTCCCACTTGACCTAAAGCCAATTGGCTACAAATCTAAGTCTCATCTTCTCAAGGTGGGTTTCGATCTTCTGTTGGCCCAATGGCTTTATGAGTAGATCTGCCGCATTGTCTGTAGAGTTGACTCTCTTGATCTCAACATAACCTTTCTTGAGGTAATCGTGGATGAGGTGATATCGTCGCTCGATGTGCTTGGATTTTTGGTGAGACCTTGGCTTCTTAGCAAGGGCTATGGTGCCATTGTTGTTGCAGTAGAGAGGAATGACATCTGATGGCATCACTCCAATTTTTATGATAATTTTTTTGTACCAAAATACCTCCTTCGTAGATTCTAACGCAGTGATGTACTCTGCTTCCATGGTGGAATCTGCTATCACTATTGCTTAAAACTCTTCCAACTGATAGCACCACCATTACACACAAACAGACTCCTAGATGTCAACTTTCGATCATCTATATCAGACATAAAATCCGAGTCTGTATACCCCTAGACTTGGAGTTCTCCATTACCAAAAACCAACAACATATCCTTAGTTCTTCTCAAGTACTTAAGGATACATTTCACAAAAGTTCAGTGTTCTTCATCTGGATTCAACCGATATCTACTCGTGACACTTACAGCATGGGCTATATCAGGTCGTGTACATAACATGGCATACATGAGGCTCCCTATTGCTGAAGCATAAGGGATCTTGCTCATGCATTCTATCTCCTCAGGTGTGCTAGGGCACATCTTCTTAGAGAGATGAATGCCATGTCTGAAGGGTACCAAATTCCTCTTAGTGCTTTCCATGCTAAACCATTTTAGCACTTCCTCTATGTACATCTTCTGTGAAAAACCTAGCATCCTATTCGGTCTATCTCTATAGACCTTAATTCCTAGAATGAATAATGCATCTCCTTGGTCTTTCATGGAGAATTCTTTTGATAACCATATTTTAACTGTGGTCAACATAGGAATATCATTTTCAATAAGAAGGATATCATCCACGTACAGTACAAGGAAGATAATAGCGCTCCCACTGATCTTTTTGAAAACATATGATTCCTCCTCATTTTTGATAAAATCAAATAATTTGATCACATCATTAAAATGAGTATTCTAACTCCGAGATGCTTGCTTAAGTCCATATATGGACCTTTGCAGCTTGCATACTTTGTAATCAGCATCACTGGATGTGAAATCTAGCGGCTGTTCCATATAAATATCTTTCTCAAGGTATCCATTTAAGAATGCCACTTTCACATCCATTTGCAATATTTCATAATCGAAATAGATTACAATAGCAAGCAACGTGTGGATGGACTTTAGCATAGCTACTGGCGAAAAGATATCCTGATAGTCAATGCCTTCACACTGACTATATCCATTTGCCACTAATCTAGCTTTGAATGTCTTCATATTCCCATCTACACCAATCTTTCTCTTATAGATCCATTTACACCCAATAGGTAGGATACCTTCTAGTGGACCTACCAAGGTCCAGACTTGGTTTGAGTGCATCGAGTCAATTTCTGACTTCATTGCCTCTAACCATTTCCTAGAATTAATATCTGATATCACCTCATCATAGATTTTGGGATCATCACCATGAACCCCATTACCTACAAGGAACATTTTCTCTACTTTCTCTGAAATAGTACCTAAGTACCTCTCGAGAGGATGGGAGACCCTTTCCGATCTATGAGGTGGAAAAGGTAGTGATTGTATTGGCTCAATCTGATTTGGTTCCATGGGGTCCTTAGCTCGTTGCTCTTATGAGACTTTCTCCTCGAGCTTGATCTGCTTTCCAATGCCGTTATCTTGAATAAATTATTTTTCAAGAAAGATAGAATACCGACTCACAATTATATTATAATCTTCTGGAATGTACAAATAATATCCTAATGACTCTGTAGGATATCCTATAAATCAAGCTCTAAAGGACCTACACTCTAACTTGTCCACTTGTTGTCTTTTGATATAAGCCGGACAACCCCAAATTTTGAGATGACTCAGACTTGATTTCTTACCATGTCATATCTCATACGGTATGGTAGGAACAATTTTAGAGGGAACCCTATTCAGTATATATATAGCAGTTGACAGACTATATCCCCAAAGAAAATCAAAAAGGTCTGTGAAGCTCATCATGGATCGGACCATATCTAATAGGGTCTGGTTCCTCCATTTTGAAACTCCATTAAGTTGAGGTATTCCAAGTGAACTTCATTAAGAGACTATGCCATTTTGCTTGAGATAGTCCAAAAATTTTTGACTAAGGTATTCACCTCCTCGATCTAATCGAAGAATCTTAATGAATTTTTTAGTTTGCTTTTCTACTTCATATCTGAATTTCTTAAACTTTTCAAAAGCTTCAGACTTGTGTCTTATAAGATACACATACCCATACCGAAATAAATCATCGATAAAGGTTATGAAGTATACAAAGTTGCCTCTAGCCAGCACATCAAATGGGCCACACACATCAGTATGTACTAGGACAAGTAGATCTATGGCCCTTTCTCCATGTCCCACAAAAGGGAGCTTAGTTATTTTGCCATGGAGACATGATTCACAAATTGGATATGACTCGAAAGTCAATGAACTCAATAGCCCAATTTTCTCAAATTTGTTAATCCTATCTTCTGCTATATGACCTAGCCTGAGGTGCCATAGATACCTATCATTTGGACTATCTCTAGGTCATTTTGATCTTATGGCATTCATATTTTGCTCGACATTAAGGATAGATACATTAATATGTAACTGATAGAGACCGTTAATGAGGAAACCACTTACAATTTTATTTTTTTCATAAAGAATATTACAATAATCCTTAAGAAAACTAATTACATAGCCTTCTTATGCTAAACATGAAACAGAAATCAAATTTTTGCTTGCAGTAGGTACATAGTAACAATCCCTAAGTACTAAATCTAAGCCAGATGGTAGTCGAAGAGGATAGATTTTTACGACCATAGTAGCAACTCTTGCTCCATTTTTGATGCACAGGATCATCTCACCATCCCTCAGCCTCCTGTTATCCTCAAGATCCTGCATGAAAGTACACAAATGAGCACTAGAACTAAAGTCAAGCACCCAACTGGATGTAGAAGAAACCATAAGGTTAGATTCAATAACGAGTATACCTCCAAAAGGACCTATCTCCTTCTTATTCTTCAGGATGGCCAGGTATATAGGGCAGTTCTGCTTTCAGTGGCCGTCTATGTTACAATGAAAATATTTTTCTTTGTTAGCAGCCTTCTTCTTCAACTCTGTCTTCTTCTTCTTTCCACCTTCCATCTTTTATTTTTTCACAGACTTTTTCTTCTTTTCAAAAGACTTTCTCTTGGAAGAAGTCCATTTCATAGCAAGTATTGAGCCTTTAGAACCTTTCATAGAAAGCTCAGCAATATCCAGCATGTTCATTAGTTCAGCCAAAGTACTCTAAAGCTTATGCATATGGTAGTTCATGATGAACTTCCCATACGCATCAGTCAAGGATTGTAGAATTGTGTCATTCTACAGATCCTGGTCTAACTTTACTCCAAGCTTCTCAAACTCTTTCAAGTCCTTGATTATCATCAGATAATGATCTTGGACTGACTACCCATCATGCATTTTAGCCTTAAAAAGTCATTTAGTGATATGATATTTGGCTGCACAACTCTGTTCACCATACAACTCTTGCAGGTGAGCCAACATTTGGCGGACAGTCTTGATATCTTTATATTGGTGCTAAAGCTCATCAGACATCGAGCCCAATATATAGTATCTAACCTTATTATCTTCATACATCTATTTGTCAAGAGATGCTCTCTGTTCAACAGACGGATGGATTAGTAAGGTGGGAGGATCCTGATCTAATATATGAGTTAACTTCTCAAAATCTAAAATGATTTTAAAGTTTTAGAGTCAATCCTTATAATTAGATTCGATCAGTCTATGGGTGTCCAGGATACGAGCTAGTGGATTGGATGTAGATATTTTTCTATGAAAAGTCAAAATTTTTAGTTAGATTTTGTAATTAAAATTTGATCAATTTATTTAGGGGTTTGATTTTTTAAACAAATTAGCTTTCACTATTTTCTCGGATCCCTATACTCCCTCTATAGAGATACAAAAATCTTCATGATTAATGATTTCTAGTGGATAGTGCAGTCCCACCAACTGACTCATCACCTCATCTAACAGTTATTGGTGATGGCTTAGCCAATGAGTGAACAACTCTTGTCCAATGATTCTCTAATCATGGTGCACCCATGCTTGGTCTCTAATTCATGAATCTCATCGTGCCCAAAATATTGATTCACTCCTTAGTTAAGTCAGACCCACCATTTGCATAGATTGGATTTCTAATTGGATCTCTCATCATATCCAAAATATTGAGCCCAATCCATCCTCCAGTCCATAGCATCCAATGCCTAATAGACATGGTTGCATCTTTTCGATGCAACTGAATCACTATGACCAGTCGAGAATAATCAAACCCAAAAAGGGCCTGCACATCTACAATGGTGGAAGACCTTAGACTTAATATCTTCTTAGGGAGATTTGATTTAGATCTCTTTAAACTTAACTTGACATAGTCATAACCATTATGACTAACCTAGTGGCATAGGTTAGTTCGGATCATTAGCCACCTCAGATCAGGACTGAGTCGACAAATATGGCCAGGTAAGTGAGACTGGTGGGAGAGATATGCCATTAACTATATAGAATGCATTTGAATCGAGTGGCTTTCAATTAAAAATCAGTCGGTCATATCTACTAAACTTACCTTAGACACGAAATTGTTGAGCCAGAACCAATTGGGTTAGCCTACAATCTAGACCTAACCACTGAGCCTAATTAGGTCTTAACTTGATCGATCACTCATGTGACTCGACCTTGACCCAGAGTTAATCCTATTAGGCTGGTCAATTTAATCACTCTTGATCCCATCTAACCGACTCTTGATTCGATTTGATCAACCGCTAGACCTAATTGAGCTACCCAAGCCTGAACCCAATTTTATGAATATGTATTAGATCTAAAAATTTTTAATTTTAGATCTAATATATTTCATAATCTTAATTCTTAATTAAGTTTAGGATTCATAAATAAAATATGTAAATAAAATCCTAAGATTTCAGGATCTAGAATTTTATAGAAAATAAGTTTTTGATTTTTGATTAAGGATGAACGCACAGCACCCCTATACATCATAAGAACACCCCATCGAATGGAAGGAAAGGGCCTTTAAATCCTTCTTTATTCTTATGATCGGACGGCCAAGGAGAATGCCTTAATCAAAAATATGATGAATCTACAAAATTAGTTAGATCTACATATATATCACATATATAAAATTGATCTAACTTAAAAATATATTTTGCATACATCTCATGTATCATATCATGCATGATTTTAGATCTAAATTATCTCATAAATATCTAAAAAATAAAATTTATATTTGATCATATCAAATTAAATTTATTCTAGATAACTTTGTAGAACTATTCTACAACTAGTCTAAACATACATCTATCATATCTCATATGAACAAAATTAAATAAATTTAGTTTCTATTTTTTTAGATTTAATTACAATATTTATAATATCAAAAAATAATAAATAAATAGATCTAAAATCATAGTTAATCAAATTAAAGCTATGATCATCCTAGACTACACATAGAACAATTCTAATCCTAATCTAGTCATGCATCTCAAACATCTTAGGTCTAGATTATTTAATTTTATTAATTTTTAATTTTAGATTTAATCACATCTAATGTAACATCTAAAATTATCTAATTATCATATTAAAATTAGATCTAAATAATTTTGGAACCTGGCTTTGATACCAGTTGAAGAAAAAATTCTATTTTTTGGATCAAATTCGTTCAGATTTGATTAGATCAAGAAGAATATTTCAAAAAAAAATTTAGATCTAAATCAAATCTGAAACTTTTTAGATCTAATTTTATTAATCTAATAAAATAAATTAAATTAAATCTAGTTTAATTATATCTTATTGTGGGTAATCCTATTATTCTGTGATGATTCTGATGTTTGTCAGAGGTTTTGGATGTAGCCACGTAAGCACCTGACCTCTACTGGTGTCCACTCAGATAGAATTTAGAGATCTTCTTTCTCTCAATCTGTACTCTAAAGATTAGATCTGGATCTGATTTTGAAGATCTTCAAAATATCTTTCGAAGATAGGATATTGTCTCTTGCAGCAGTGCTGCTTTCTTGTCACCTTTTTCTTGCTTGGATCGCACCAAACTGAAGCTCAAAACTTTTTGAAAATGGAGAGGAGAGAGAGAATTTGAAGGAGGCATGGAGAGGGAGAGAGAGGGGTGATAGAAATGCGATGTTGTCGTTAAGACACCATATTTATCAGTTTAATTTGACTTCTTAAAATAATTAAAAATAAGTAGATAGCAGTGAGTCAGATCGAATCCACAGGAAAGATAGTATTTTTAGATTTAAAATATTTGATTTTTTTTAAAAAATAAAAAAAGAAAAGAATTTAAAAATAAAATTTAAAGTTAAAAATTAAAATTATGAAGTAAAAATTAAATTATGCAGAAAAATAAACTTGGTACTAAGATCTATTAGTTAGATCTTAGCATCTACTTGTAGAAAAATAAAATAAGTAATAATTAAAATATAGAAATTAAATTATAATAAAAATAAAGAGCATAAAATTAAAGAATATAAAAATAAATTTTGCATTAATTAAAATTTTAGAATTTAAATATAAAATAAAAATAAATAAAATAAAATAGCCTGATCTCTGATCTTGGATCGGCATTGGCAGAAAGATGGTGTAGAAGCTCGGCTCTTCTTCTCGGCACCCGTTGCTTCGAAGCAGCCTTTAACCCATAGCCTGGCTTCATCCTATACCAAAGCTTCACCTTGATCGGAGATGTTGATTTTTGATGGCCTAGGGTCCTTTTTATAGAGCTAGGAGGGCTGGATATTTTTTTCTAAAGGCAATATGGGACTAAGGGTTAGCCTTTGTAATCGTCAAAATAGGAAAAAATTTGATAAAATTTGAATTCAAAATAGCTCTGATATGACTCTTTGATAAATCTGATAAAATCCAGCCATTCAATAGGAATCCAACGCTTCCAAAAATCATCAAAATCGGATGCAGATAAGCTCAGATCGGGTCGGATTAAATTTCTGGCCGTTGGATCGCGCTTGATCGAGGAAATCTGGCCGCAAATCACATGCTTCGGAGAGTCTTGATCACCGTCGGCAGCATTCTGGACCGTCGGATCATCGCCTGGATCGAGCGCTGCCATCCGATGGTGATCCGCGTGATGTTCAGTATCTGAAAAAAATTCGGAAGCAACCACAGCCGTCCGATCCTGACCGCAAACAACCACATCCGTCCGATCGCGCAATTACTGTTCCCATGGACCGCGTGGACCGGCCGCACCGCACACCGCAACCAATCAGTGCCTTCTATTGTCGGATGAAAAGACTCAAAATTGCCCTTGTGAGCCGCGATAAATTTCTGTAGACCCTTTAAGGGGTCTAGGTCCACCACGTGGCAATCTCTGATTCGCCGGATATTTGCTGAGCTGGCGGTCCACGCCTGGATCGTGGACCGGCTGATGGCTTCAATGGCTGAGTCGACTAGCTTGATGGCTTGGCGCACCGGCTTGGTGGCTTGGCTTGGCTTGGTGGCTCGGCTTAGCGGAGCCGGCTGAGCCGTTTTTTTTTTTATTTAATTTTTATTTATTTTATATTCTTTAAAAATTCATATCTTTTCCATTTTAGCTCCGTTTTACTTGAAATTTATTTCGTTGTGATCAAAAAAATGAGCTCTTTCTATTGATAATAAAATTTTATTTTTTAATTTTTATTATTTTTTATTATTTTTTAATTAATTTTTTAATTAATAAAAATATGAATTTTTCAAAAATTATATATAAATTGATTATTAATTCTTAAAAATTAATATAAATTAATTAATAAATTAATACTTTTATTGATGAATTTATGATACTTATCACACCCCCCAACTTAAGCTTTGCTCGTCCTCGAGTAAAGAAAGAATTTAGTTTTAAATACCTTTTAACTTTAGAGTTTCGAATTTTACCTAAGCAATTTTCAAAATGGCCATTGATATTCAGTAGAGCTTAAATGAGACATATCATTGGGGTATTAATACTTATCAATAGAAAAATTAAGTAAAGAACATTAAATTTTTTAGAACTTTTTCTAAATTATTCCACTTTTATCTCTGATTTGTCTAAACTTTCATATAGGCAGGTGTATTGCTACTTCCATCCTTCATTTATTAATTTTTATTTTCACATTGCCCACTTTTTGATGCGAATATCATTGCTTACTTAGGCAACGGGACCCGGATTACTTCGGTGGGAAACCAATTTTTTTTTTTTTTTTTTTTTTTTTAACGTTGTACCACTATTGAGTGTCTTAACTCCTTAAGCTTTCTATTTGATCCATGTAGCGAGTCTTGGGCCAATGACTCCCAAACCAGTTGGCTTTAGGGCACTAGGTATAGAATACCCCTCGGGCTTACTAGCTCGAATCAAATAGGCTACGAGTTAAGACTAGCTTTACAACGAGCTTCTTTGCCCTTCCCACCTTTTGACGCGAAACTCAATGCTTGCTTAGGCAAAGAGGCCCGGTTACTCAGTGAGAAGTACTTGGAAACTATTTTATTAAAATAAATTTTTATATGAAGAAACGTATAGTTACCCTACACAAGCCTATAAAAAGTAGACTTTTCTTTGATGCTAGTAGAAATAATTAGAAATGCTCCAAAGAAAAAATTTTTTATATTCTAGACTTAACTCTTTATTGAATTTTCTTAATAATTGATTCCTCAATATCTCATAGATTCTCTAATCTGTGCATCAATTTTCTTTTTAAAATGCTTAGTTTAATTCGATTCTTAAGCATAATCAAGTATCTAAATACTAAATACTAACTTTTTTGAGGACTTAAAATTTTAAATATTTTTATTTTTCTCTCTCCCCAACTTAATCGACATTGTCCTCAATAGAGAAGAAGAAAAAATAAAGGATGTAATAAAAAAATATGAAAGAATACACCTAACTCAGTATATATTTATTTATTTTTTTGGTCCAGCACATGCCTTTGAAAATTTGAGCTCTCCCTCCAACTTATTCAAATTATCCTAAAAAAAATAAACTAAAAAGATAAATTAGATAAAAACTAAATATTGGGTTGCCTCCCAACAAGCGCTAAGTTTACCGTCTTCAGCCAGACACAATGTAGCTCACTATCCTGTGTCGAATATTGGATTGACAAATTCCAATGGTTTTGGATTGCCAATCTCAGAAAGTTGATTTGATTTTTAATCCCATTATTGATATATTCACTGTTAATTTTTAGGGATATAATTTATGATTCCATTCTCAGACCCATGTTTATTAAGAATTTACTCCTATTTGTTCTTCTAAAATGCTCATGAATGGAGTTTTTTTTAGGAGTTAAGTTTGATTCAATGGGTGCTGGAATGGTGACTAAAGGCGGTTTTAATTCTGGAGGTAAATTAATGTGATCCTGCTTAAACAACTCCATTGACATATTTCATTACATGCCTTTTGATTTTTATAAGAAGAACCAGCTTCTAGGGTTGAAGGGAATAGGACATTAGGTTTATAAGTCTCGGGTAAATCATCTATTCTCTTTTCCCTTATTTCTATCTCATTTAAACTGGAACTAGCATCAGTACTAATTCCTGGCTTGGGTTCTTCTATGTGGTTAGTCTCAGTACTAACCAGTTCCTCTAAATTTTTATTTTGGCTAGCATCAGTACTAGCCTCTCTCACCTGGTCTTGGTATGGGTCCATAAGAATCCTATAGCTTTTAAGTTCAGGAATTACTTTGGTATTCTCAAATTGGAGATTCTTAGATGAAACATTAGATTGATAATTTAATCCAGGTGGTTGGTGGTCATTAAGTGGGTTGTTTGAAATTGGTAGGTTTGGTAGTTGATCTAGTTCTCTCCTCATGTTAGACTCAACTAATTATCCTATTTGAGCTTCTAGTCTGGCGATAGATTGCTGTTGAGTTAGAATTAATTGTTGAAGTTGGTTAAATCTATCATCAGCTAGATTGGTCTGTTGAGGAGGTGGGTATGAAGGCTGATTATAATATGATGGCTGGTTAAACTGACTAGGCTGACCATTATTATAGGCATAATTTTGATAATTTTGCTCAAGTGAAATTTGGGTCTGAGCCTGAGTCTGTTGGGATGTCCAAGAAAAATTAAAGTTACTCCAATCTGAATTATATGAATTTGAAAATGGGTCATTAATCAATTTGGAGTATCCTTGAGTAGCTTGAACTTGTTCTTGGATAAAATATGGAAACTGTGCAGTCATAGGATATTCACTTACATGATGGGTTGGACTAGCACAGATTGAATAATTCTCCTGATAATTAGAAGATGATGTGAATTGTGCAGGAGATTGTTGACCTAGGGTTAGGAGTTGATCTATTTTCTGAGCAAGAAGGTCAACTTTATCTAATTTTTGGACTATTAGATTCATATTAGCCATTTGATTATTATGTTTAATGTGAATCAACCATTCAATTAAGTTCAACTAAATCAGA
>QRFJ01005142.1:0-20000 GCA_006176705.1 Cocos nucifera
CATGCCTTATTACCCTTTTTATAGAGAGACAAAGAACATGTTAGATATATGTGCCCTAGAAGCCAGAATTGGCTGACACTTGTAATACACTTCTAGGGGCAAAATTGTAATTTTGACTATAATTAATGAAATGGGTTATTTTCTATCACACCTGTGTATTTAGGTGTCTGTGATACATCCTTTGAGTTAATGGTAATGATAATTCATATTTTCAAGAGTTGAAAATTTAAGACATGAATAATCATTATTAACTCATAAACAGCTCCCGACCATAGGATCATCACGAGGATGGTGATTGATCCGGAAGGTTGGTGTACGATCGCTTCTCTTTAGTAGATGAGTCTTGAGTCTACGGTGTGGAGACACCGGAGCGAGAGTACAGGTACTCGTTAGAGAACGAGGGCACTGAGCGTGACCACCTCGAGTAGTCATTAGGAAGTCTACCTTCTCGTCAATGACTGACTCGATGCTGCAGTAGTGTGTCTGGTTCTTTGACCTGAGATGCATCGGCAGTTCACCTTGAGGGTGTTATAGTTTGACTACACCATTACTCGGTCTCCTAGCCATATGGAACCCTGAGGTGTATGTTGGCTATAGCATGTTCATTGTAGGAACTGGATTGCATCAAGATGGGATCTATCTACCTCGGTGGTAGAGGAGCAGCCCTATGATGATCATGAGAATCAAGTCCAGAAATCCCATGGCCATGGCAGAGTGAAATAATAGAAAGAGTTTCTATTTAGATTTTCACATTGGACTCGAATCGAATGATTACATCATATGACAGAGACTAGGGTTTGACGAGTTCACCTTAACCCTAATCTGATCGGGGCTCAAGATAGAAGAACTTAATCACACAGGTAGCTGCACCAAGAGGTTCGCATTCAGCTCTGATGGGTTGCCACCATATACTGCTAGGTGTCACTGGTGGATTTTGGGAGCAATTAGAATGATTTAGATGATCGATCATTCTAGCTGTTCGAATCAGAAGAGTTCTGATCCATCGAAAGGAGTTTCGATGATGTCTATGATAGAGATCATGACATATCCCATTACCATACAGAACTGAACCTAACTGGGTCACACAAACAAGGGTTTGAATCTGGTGATCATCAATTGAACTGATCTAGTTCAATTGATCTGAATGAGATTCAATTAGGTTCAAGGAAATCGTGCTAGCACTCGATTGAACCTAACGTTCTTCTTTTACTATCATAAATAAGTTGTCCTGACTGAGCCAAAGGAGTTTGTGCTCAATCAGAGGCCTTCATATGGTCTGACTGGAGGTTGTCCAAGTCAGAATAGGTTGTCTTATTTGTAAGACATTACCTGCCATTTTTGGTCACCTGCCATTTCTTGTTCTTTGACTTTGGTCAAAAGTCTACCTTTGACTGGTCAAACGTTGACCATTGACCCTTTGACTTTTGACCACATGTCATGCACCTATTGGAGAGCTGGTGGGGGCCTGTCCCCCTGCCAGAACCTGGCAAGGAGAAGGGCGCACGCCAAGGGTGGCGTGAGCCCAAGTAGGAGGCGCCTAGGAGTCCTTGTTGGACAAGGACTCCACCTCCCTTTTGGATTCCAATCAGAGTTCTACTAAGAATCCAGTTTGACTGGTCTTAGGCGCCCTCTAAGGAGGAATCCAGGGGTCTCTATTCCAACCAATCAGATTTAGATCTGATTTCACAAAGGGTTGTGATTGGTTGAGAGGAAGAGGAGTTGGATCACAAGAGGTCTATAAATAAGACCCTGCGCCCAACCCTAATCCTAAGTGAATTCAATTGAGATTTCCCACGCCCCAAGGCTGCCTCTCCCCTCCTTCTCCATGCCATAGTCTCTTCTCCCCTTGCTCTCCACGTCCAAAAGTGTTTTGGACTTTAGGTTTGGTGCGATTCAGATCAAGGAAAGGCGATCAAAAGCAAGAAGGCTGCGCTGCTGCAAAAGGACGACTGCAGATCTTCAAAAGAGTTTTGAAGATCCTCCAGATCAGATCCAGATCTGATTTTTGGAGGTGTGATAGAGAAGAAGAGGTTCTCCAGATCCAACCCGAGTGGATACCGGTAGAGGCCAGGCGCTTGCGTGGCTTAGATCCAGAACCTTCCACTGCAATCAGGATCATCTACAGGGTAATAGGATTACCCAAATCAGGTAAATTGAATTTGATTTAATTTATCTTATTTTATTTTATTTATTAAAATAATAAGAATCAGATCTAAAACATATCAAGATCTGATTGAGATCAAGAGAAAAATTTTTGAAATATATCTCTTGATCTAATCAGATCTGAACGAACCTGGACCGGAAAATCAGGATTTCCCTTCAAGCAGAGTACATCACAGCATCAGATGCCATGAAGAAAGCTATGTGGTTGAGAAAGTTTATCACTGAGCTTGGAGTAGCACCCTCCCTAGATGGTCCGATCTAGCTCTACTGCGATAGCACTAGTGCAATAGCTCGGTAAAGGAACCAAAGGCACACCAGCAGATGAAGCACATCTTGCACCGCTTTCTCCTGATTTGAAAGATCGTGGATCGAGGTGACATTGACCTTTAGAAGATCGATGAAAAGAAGAATCTGGCCGACCCTTTCTCTAAAGCCCTGGCGATAAAGGAGTTCGACAATCATAAGTCGAAGATGGGTATTAGATACTATGTCGAGTGGCTTTAGGATAAGTGAAAGTTGTTGAAAAATGTATCTCAAAGTCAATCACCAGCCTATTGATAGTTGAGCTACATTGTATCTGTAATTGATTTATTAGTAAATAAAATATATTTTTGACATTTTTTTCATCATAAAGTATTCATCTTCTAATGAACTCCATTATGGTGATGAAGTTCTTAAGACTATTTAGCTTCGATAAAGAAAGGATTTATCGATTAGTCCTAAAATCTGTTCACGATCAAATGATAAGCTGTTAATTAGGATGATAGTGTCTATCGAGCATAGGTTGCTGTATGCTATATAGATTAGTTGTCCTCTTAACCAAGGAGTGTAGAGACACTGGTATGGCATACAGGTGAGATGTATGGTATATTATCATTGAACGTTGTCAACCCAAGAGCATTCTGCTATCGAGAATATCTCTGATGGAATATAGGTATAAGTGTTCCTTAGACCTGAGATCACCTTAGTGACTTGCAAGCAACTCACTGTGCTTTGGTACCGAACTAACTAAATTTTTAATTCAGTAACGAAAGGTGTCTAGGCACAGTCAAGTACTTATGAAGTCAAAGTATGATCAAGATGGAATTGACCACTCTAAGAGTTGGAGAAAAATGTATCATTGTATTTCAATATAATAAAATCTTGATCAGGATAATCCATCAGATGGATTTAATATTTTGAAATATAATGTGGATAACCTTATCAGAGTTGACAATTAAACTTTGAGGTATCCTACGAGCATTTTGGTTAAGAGGATGAATTATATGGAAACTATATCCGCATGGATTCTAAGAATATTGTTCTACACATTCAACCTATCCGACTGTTGAGTACCATTGCTAGATAGTCACTTTGATTAGTATAAAAATTTATTCTTATGCTATCAGCTTAGATTCGGACCTATGAGATCACACACATTTGAGTTCACGATCCAATCGGATGGTTGATCAATGATTAAGAATCATTCTAGGGTTAAACGATCAATATGATTGATGTTTAACCTAGTACAAGTGTTACAAGAGGATTAATTAATAATTAGATTGCTAATTAGCTTAATTTAATTAAGCCAAAGGGCAAAGATTAAGTCTAATTAAATATGATTTAATTAAATTTAGTTTGGGCTTGATTGGATCAAGTTCAATTGGTTTATTGGATAAGTCAAGTGCATGGAAGAACTAGTCCTAGTTTAACTAGAACTTGGATCAATCCAATTTTCTAATTTGATTAAAAATTAAATTAAAATTAAATTTAATTTAATCTAATTTAATTAAGTTTTTAATTAGTCTAGAACTTAATTTAATTGGATTGAAATAATTCTGGTTTGATTTGATTTATAAAACCATGTTGGACTAAGTCAAAATAAGAATCCTAGTAAGACTAGGAACTTTCCTCCTTGCGCCACCTTAGTCCCAACGCCCACCCTTCATGCCCCCTTTGATTTTGTATGAATTCTTCATGCCCAAGAGAAGCCCACCACGTCCCAAAGTCCTTTTCTTTCTTTCTTACATGGTAAATTAAGTGTGGACCAAGTCAAAGTACGAATTGATTTTGATTTCAAATTCTATGAGATAGAATTTTAGGAAACCAAAACTCTTCCTATAGTGTACCAATTCCATCTAGATTTTTTCTAGGATTTCTAGGATTTTTGTGGCTTTTAGAGGGGTTTTTTATAACAAAACCTAGTGGTCCATAGTAGAAAAGAAGGAGGGGAAACCCAAGAGTTGGGTGCCCCTTGTCTTGCCCAATTTGGACATTCCTTGTCTAGGTATTTGACCTAGATAAGGACTCCTCTATATCTCTCTATATAAGATGAATTTTGGGCTAATTTTTGGATAGATTCTAGACCATTAAGAGACCTTTGGGGTGTATAAAATTAGGAAAAAAGAGTATTGGGGCATGGGGATTTCATAGACATCAATCTAGGTGTCTAGGTGAGGGAACAAAAAAGAAGAAGAAGGGTTCTTCTTCTAGGATTTTTTCTTTGATCTCTTCCTCTTTCTTTAGAGATTTTTGAGAGGTGTCTCAGGTTCAAAATCTCTTTCCCTTCCTTCTTAAAATTAAAGAGTCCAAGATTTGATGAAGGTGATTCCAGATCGACCATCAAAGAAGGATCAATATAGTACTAGCATCCTATGCTGATTTTCTGCATCGGACTTCTGATCGTGGTTCGTGGGCTCGTGTGGATGACTCCTGGAGACCGAACACTTATATGGCTCACAACATCATTCTTAAGCCCAGATCAGCAAGTTAGAATATCTAACTTGCATAGATAATAGATTTGATCTATTATTTTCATACCTAAATTAGATGTAGTGTATATACATGTTGGTGTGATCAACATGTTTTAGTTTCTTCTTTAGATTTTAATTTCTAATTTAATAACATGCCATGATCATATAATAGATCTTAGATTTAGGATATTTTTTAAAATTTAAAATTAATTTTGATTAATTTTAGTCTTCCGCTGTCTGATCTTGAAAAAGTTTTAAGATTTAGTCCTGAAATCCTAGACTGGTTCTGTCATCATCATCCATCCATTTTTATTTTCAAGACATCCATAAAAATTTTCTTTCTTTTATTTCATTTAGATCCTTGGTGCACCGATAAAATCACTTCATAATTTTTGGTACCCCAGCTATCTTGGGTCCATAGAAGTTAGTACTCAAGATTTTGTTTTGGAACTCAAATTTATTTTATCAAGGTTTGGCCATATCTTTTAAAATTATATTCCAAAATTTTATGGTTAATTTAGTTATATTTAAAGTACATAATAGTATGATTTTTAGTTAAAGCTCTTATGAAAATATTTTTAGCATCTTACTATTTTTTTGAAATATTAAAATTAGTTCTATTTTATTGAAAATGGTCTCATTAACTTTTATCATAGATTGGACATTTTGAAAACTAATGGTAAACTTTTCGATAATAGATTTTAAAACTTCAATCTCTCTTCTTAATTTTCTATTATCTCTTAAGAGCTTTTCTTTTTCATTTAAAAGATTTTCATATTCTTTTAGAAAGGATCTTAAAATATTTTTTTAAAGCTCAATATTTTATTCCACTAAGAATTTTCAGATTTAATCCATTTTTCTTTTTCTTTAGATAAAAAATTCTTTTCTTCCATTAGATTAAGATTTTTTTTAAGCTCCTTATTTTTCTACCTTAACTTTTTAAATTTATGCATGAATTTATTAAAAGCATTAAGTAATTCATCAAAAGTAAAATTGAATAAGTTTTAAGAATTTATCTCATCTTCTATAGCCATGAGGCAAAGATTTGCATTTTCTTCTTCCTCATCCGAACTTGACATATTACCAATTTTTCAAATTTCTAGTAATATACTTTTCATCTTTTTGGGGTGCATTTGGTGGCTAGTGGCAATTTTCTTTTCTTCTTTCTTCTTTTTCTTCAAATCTTTCTTCATGAGTAACTTTTTGAATTTTCTTGAAAGTATTACCATGTCCTCATCATCTTCTTCTTCATCTTTCTCTGACTCATCGCTTTCTAGAAAATTGAAAGTAGACTTGAAGGCGATAATCTTCATTTTTTTTTTGGCTCCTCTTCATCTTTCTTTTAAGTCATATGCATCTCATAGGTCATAAAAGAACTCATGAGCTCTTCTAGAGATAGCTTGATGAGATCCTTTACTTCTTATATTGCCATCACCTTAGTTTTCCATTCTTTAGGAAAATACCTATGCACTTTTCAAACAAGATCATAGTTAGAATAAGTTTTGCTTAGTCTATTAAGAGCATTTATAATTTCAGTGAATTTGGTGAACATATCGAAAATAGACTCATTTTTTTATTTTGAATATTTTATTTTTATGAATAAGCAAGTTAAATTTAGACTCTTTGACTTGATTTATTCCTTCATGAGTTTTTTATAATATATTTCTAATTTTTTTAGTCGATGTGCAAGACGATATTCTATTAAACTCATGCACATCTAAAGAATAATAAAGTACATTGATGGCTTTTGCATTCAATTGAGCCATCTTTTTATCAAATTGATCCTATTTCATTTTTGATTTAGGAAGAGTCATACTATTTATAGTTATTGTGGGTGTGTGAGATCCTCTAGTTATGATTCCCCATAAATCATAGTCTAGAGCTCGTATAAAAATTTTTATTTTAATTTTTTAAAAGGTATAGTTAGTGCCATCAAATAGTGGTAGTCTAGAAGTGGATTGGTCCTCAATAAAAGAAACACCACTTGGGGTTGCCATTGATCTTTTATCCTTTGATTGCTAGGTCAATAAATAATATTAGAGTACCTACTTTGATACCACTTGTTTCCTAGAGATAGCAACCCAAGAAGAGGGTGAATTGGATTCTTTTAAAATTTTGGTCAAATTAAGCTCTAATGCAAATATATGCTTCTAATAAGATTAATTTAAGTGATTATATTATGCATAATATATGCAACAATAGAATTAAAAATTGAGTGAAGCTATGTATGAATTAAACTAGTGCAAGCAAGTAAAATAAATAAAATAAGACACAACATAAATATAATAAATTTATAGTAGCTCGATACAACTCCTACCTACGTCCACTCTCCAAGCTTCTCTTAAAAATTTTACTATAATTTTTAAATTATAATGCATTTATTTTAACTTGGGATCACAAACAAATTCAGTTGGTTTTGCTGGGCTCGTCAACCATAATTCTACACTGATAGTTTTCTAAATTTACTATCCATCCAGTTGGTTTTAATTTAGGAGCACCAACCATAATCTTTATAAAGTCTAATTATCAGTTTGGACCAGTCTATACCTCAAGTTTCTTTCCTCCAAAGAAACTTGTAAATAAAAATACAAGTATAAGAATTCATCACAAAACTAAAAAAAAATAAACTCTTTTTGAAGCTTAAAGAAGTAGTTGAATATGTGCTTTTTTGAAGCTTCACTTCTCTTCAAATGATGTTGAGAGGTTGCTTGAGATGTTGTGAAAGATAACTTTTGAATGCCCTCTAAAATTAAAACTTGGTTCCTCTCTTTTTCCTCTCTTTTGGATATATAATGAAAAACTCTTAAATCCAAAAAGATTTTTCTTTAAAATTCCTTAATCTTACTTTCCAAAAGTTTCTCTAGCCTATAATACTCTCTATTGGGGATAAACCCGCTTTTGCTGAAGTTCTGCCAGATGTCTGATCTCTAGGTAATCCCGTCCAATGGTGATGGCCATGGCCGAGCTCCGATCGTTAAAGGCCTTCGGGTTCCAGTCCAGTCTGAGGTGGCCGACCTTCAACTCATGACCGTTTGGTGATTCTCTCAGCTAGGCTGATTAACTCCAGAATCCGTAAGATATTATGAGTCTTGCTTGGACAGGCTTGAATAGTAAAGGCAATCAGGTTCCTCCACCATAAACAGATAGTCCTCTCCAGTCGAGCTTCCTTTAGACGAACTTGAATAGTGAGAGTAGTTGCTTGAGCAGTTGGAGCACTGAGATTTCGCCCCCCAGGTAATCTAGCTTGGCCAGCTTGGAAGCAGGCCAACTTTTTTCCTATCAGATCTTCCTCAAATCGAGTATCGCTATCACCATCAAATCTCATCTTGAGAGTCTCTGACTGATAGAACCTCTCCTGAACAAACTTCTATGCTTTATCTCGAACTCCTTTAGGATTTCTCCTTTCGTCGAACTTCTTCATCAGTCGAACTCCTACTGGACTTCTCCTTCCATCAAACTTCTCCTATAGTTGAACTCCTACCAGACTTCTTCTTTCATCGAACTTCTCTATCAGTTGAATTTCTTCTAGACTTCTCCCCCCAATTGCCTAAGGGGCTTCGCCCGGTCAAGCTTCTTCTAGACTCTCTCAGTAGAATCCCTTCCGTATCCCTCCCAGCTATCCGGAAGAACCACGACACTTACTCTAGACATAGCACATAATAGTCAAGGCATGATCGATCTTGAGTACACCTGAACTCCTCTGGAATAATAGTAACTATGAGCTCTTCACTGCCTGCAGCCATCCCATCCGAACCTCGACTGTTAAGTCTCAACAAATTAGCACATCACGACAATAGACATCATCCTCCATAACAAACTCCACATGGTCTGAAATGGCCTACTACTAGACAGTTACGACTGTCTCCATTAATTTATTATGAGCTCCACCTATATAAGAGATCCTCCAGATATGCTTTCTTTCTTAAGCTCTCATCTTCTACCTCGACACTCTGCTAAAAATCTCTCTGAATACTCTATTTCTGTTGGTCAAAAGAGTTGACTTGATCATCGAAGGGTCTTACTGGAGCCATCACCCTCGACTCTGGACAAGACTTATTTTGCAGGTCACCGATGGCAACCTCGTCTTTTCTGACTTCAACCTCAAATCCAACGTCAACCAGATTTTGCACCAACAGAATTGGTACTAAAGAAAGAATTTCCATCTGTTGATCCCTTGTTCTTACAGGGGTATTTAGCAGAAGTTTTTCTTCTTCTCCTTCAAAGCCTTTCTTCTTCGATTGTTCTTGCAAAGATGCCTCCTAAAATAGCTTTGACTTGACGGTCAACCACCTTTATGGCCAGATCTCATCCAGATCTGCCCACCCCTATTTCATCTTTGACATCTAGAACTCTATTGGTAGCGATGGTGGATGCAGAATAGTTCAACCTATTGATCCAATAGGTTAGGGGCCTCACTGAAGTAGTGCAGGCCATGCAGCAGCAGCCTCTCGCATCGATCTAATCAAAGCGGCTCTCATCGAAACATCAAGATCCAGTCTAGGAGTGACCAACTTGGGTGAGTCGGCCTGCAACTTTCAAAAAAGGAAAGTAGAGGGCGGAGAGCCCTCGTTTTGATCATGATTTAACCCTTAAGAGGACTTTACCCCCATTCTGTCAGAAGACTTTGGAGATCCATGACCGTGAGGATCTCCTAGATTAAAAATTACAGGAGATGAGCCGATGGATCAAAAAACTCCATCATGTTTCTTCCTCCTACAGCAACGATATCTGCACCAACCCTCCTTTCTTCCAATAGATCATGTAGGAGCCAATTTTGCTGTACTTCAAACTCTCCTAGTTTGAGAGCTACGATAGGACTGCTAATCTGATTGACCATCTGGAGGCCTTTCGGATAATGATGCTGCTCCATGAAGTATCAGATGCCATTCTGTGTTGAGCTTTTTCATCCATCCTGAAAGGGATAGTCAGAAATTGGTACTCGACCCTCAAGCCGGATACTATCTTTTTTCTTGATCAAATGAACCACCAATTTGTGGCTAACTTCGTCAGCAGGCGATGCCCCCGACGAGGCTTGGACTCCCTCATCAATATCAAGCAAAAGGAAGGAGAGTCTATCTAAGCCTATGTCATCTGATTCAATACTGCTATTCTGAAAGTTCGAAATTTGGATCAATCGGTTGCAATGGCCGCACTAAAGGGCAGTCTTCAAAAGAATGACCTACTGTTCTTCCTAGATAAGAAGTATCTCATGGATTTTGCTGATATGTTGGCTCGAACTGATAGTTATGCTCGGACAAAAGAGGCCTTTAAGGCCAAGGATAGTAAAGCCACGAAAGAGCAGCGTGCAGGCGGATCAAGTATGCCCACTACTGAAAGAAAGCTAAGTGAAGCTCGACCGTGCTCCCAAACTCTTCCTGAGTATAAGTGAGTCCGAACTCCTCCTCGGGCCTAAAAGCAAAGAAGCCCCAACATGAGGGCTCAGCAGGGCCCCCCCTCAGAAGGTTCCATAATTATGCCTCCCTCAATGCTCCAAAAACTCAAATATTGATGGAGATCAAGGAGGAGCTACCAAGGCCAGAGAGGATGCATACTTATCCTAACAAGTGCAATCCAAATAAGTATTATTTTTACCATCATAATCACGATCATGATACTGAAGAATGCATTCAGCTTCAAGACGAGATCGAGAAGCTTGTTAGACGAGGTTGGCTAGGTCGATTTCTGCGACGCCGACCTGAGGCAAGAAAAGATCGACCAAGGGCACTATCGTAATTAGAATCACTGAGAAGAAAGGAGTAGCCAGGAGATCGGCCACCTCTCGACATCATCAACACCATCTCTAGGGGACTTCGATGAGGGGAGGCCAACGGATCGGTAGAGTCTGTGAAGAGGCGGAGGACTGAGGAGCCCATAGCTTTTACCAGCAAAGATGCCCAAGGAGTTCAGTTCATGCACAATGATGTGGTTATAATCTTTTTAAATATTACTAACTATGATGTACGCCATGTTTTAGTAGATAATGGAAGCTCTGCTAATGTCTTATTTTATGATGCTTTCTCTAAAATATTTATACCTAATAACTACCTAGGACCTATGAATTCTCCATTGGTGGGCTTCACTGGTGATGCTATGCCAGTTGAAGAGATAATAACATTAACTATAGCTACAAGGCAACACCCAAAATGGGCTCGAGCATAGGTTAGCTTTATGGTAGTGAAAGCTCCATCGGCCTACAATGCAATTCTTGGCCGACCTAGTGTAAATGCACTCTGAGCTATGATATCGATCTATTATTTAAAAATAAAGTTTCCAACAAGCAATGAAATTGAAAAAATTATGGAAGATCAAGCCTTGGCGAGACACTACTATTCCATTGCTTTGCAGAAGAGTGGCCAGCCCGATCCTTGCCTAGTTGATGGGCTGGATGTTCGTGATGATCTTATTGAAGAGTGGGGCAAATCCATGGAAGACCTTGTGGCTATCCCCCTAAATGATGAGGATGCGGAGCATACGATGCAGATCGGCTCCAACTCGAGAGATGAAGTTCAAGAATAGCTCATCGCTTTCCTACGGAGGAATGCTGACATCTTTGCTTGGATTTCAGCAGATATGCTGGGGATTGATGTCGAGGTCATGGAACATTGGCTGGCTATTAACCCCAAATACAGACCTATGAAGGAAAAAATTAGGGGCCATGCATCAGAAAGATAAAAGGTGATAGCAGAGGAAGCAGACAAGCTCCTTAAAGCTGGATTCATTCGGAAAGTCAACTATGCAACTTAGGTCTCAAATGTGGTTCTGGTCAAGAAGGCCAATGGCAAGTGGAGAATGTGCATTGACTTTAAGAAGCTGAACAAAGTCTGTCCAAAGGACAACTATCCCCTACCCAGAATTGCTCAACTAGTGGATGTAACCTTGGGCCATAAGCTCTTCACCTTCATGGATGCCTTCTCTAGCTATAATCAAATTCGAATGGCATCGAAGGATGAGGAGAAAACTGCTTTTATTACTGATCATGTTTTTTATTATTACAAGATAATGCCTTTTTGACTTAAAAATATAGATGTAACCTATCAACATCTAATCAACAAAATCTTTACAGAGCAGATCGATCGTAACATGGAGGTCTATATGGATGACATGCTTGTCAAGAGCCGGACTTCAATCAATCATGTTGCTGACCTTGAGGAGACCTTCGATGCTCTTTGAAAGTACAAAATAAAGGTAAATCCAATCAAATGCACCTTCGGAGTAACCTCAAAAAAATTCTTGAGATTCATGGTGTCAAGGCGTAGCATCGAAGCTAATCCGAAGAAGATCTGAGCCATACAGGAGATGATTGCCCCAAGATCAATAAAAAAAGTTCAGCATCTAACTGGAAAGGTGGAATCTCTGAATTACTTTATCTCAAAGCTGGCCGAGCGATGCATGCCCTTCTTCCAGGTCCTTAAACAACCAAAGAACTTCTATTAGACTATGGAAAGTCAGCAAGCATTTGAAGAGTTTAAGAACTACCTCAGCTTGCCTCCCCTATTAGCCAAGTCCAAACCTAAAGAAGAGTAATTCCTCTACCTAGTGGTCTCTCCGATGGCACTGGCAGCTATCCTAGTCAAGAAAGAGACGAAAGTGCAACGATCAATCTACTACATAAGCCGAGTCTTGAGAGATGCAGAGATTAGGTACACTAAATTGAAAAAAATTAACTTATGCTCTTCTGATTGCAGCTAGGAGACTTCGACCCTACCTTCAGGGGCATACCATAATGCTTCTCACAGACCAGCCAATCAAAATAGTCCTTCATCGGATGAACGCCTTTAGGAGAATTGCAAAGTGGGCAATCGAGCTCATAGAGTTCGACATTAACTACCAACCTCGGCTATCAATCAAGGCTCAGATATTGACTGACTTCATAATTGAGTGCACAATTTCTGATGATGTCGAACCTAAGCAAAATGAAGCCAGCATTCTGTGGTTACAATCGAGCTCCCCCAAAGAAAGAGTGAATCTTTCCAAAGGTTTTTGGGCCTTGTATGTGGATTGCTCTTCCAATGCTTCAGGCATAGAAGCTGGGCTGATCCTAATCAACCCGAAAGGCGTCGTCGTCGAGTATGCACTGTGCTTCAAGTTTTTGATAACAAACAATGGGGTCGAATATGAAGCTCTGATAGGAAGACTAAGGATAGCCAAGGAGTTGGAAGCGAACCTTCTCCAAGTGTACATTGATTCCCAATTGGTAGTTGAACAAGTTAGTGGTAGTTATAAAGCTCGAGAGGAAAGTATGATAAAGTATCTCGAGAAAGTAAAGAATCTGATTCCGACCTTCAAGAGTTTCTACATCCAATGGATTTCGAGAGCGGAAAACACTAGAGCTAACCTCTTTTCTAAATTGGTCACACTGGCTCCAGCCAAACTACCTAAGAAGGTTTTTTTGGAAGTCTTGAAATGCTTGAATTCGAAAGAATCGTAGTCTGTGATGCAAGTTGAGCATGAGCCAAACTGGATTGATCCACTGTCACTTACCTCAAAGATAGGGCCCTACCTCATGACCTGAAAGAAGCCCAAAAATTAAGGAATCAAGCCTCCCAGTATGTTCTCTGTGAGGGCAAGTTATACAAAAGGTTATATTCACTACCAATTTTAAGATGCCTTCGATCCTCCAAGGCCAATTTTGTATCATGAAAGGTACATGAAGAAATTTATGGAAGCCATCTGAGTGCCAGATCTCTATCTCACAAGCTACTTCGATAAGGCTATTACTAGCCAACCTTGTATCGGGACTTCCTGGACTATGTTATAAGGTGCGACTATTGTTAGAGAAATGCTAGTACTCAGAGATGACTGACCTCCAAGCTTATCCCCTTGAGCGCCCCTTGACCATTTGCACAATGGAGGATGGATATACTCAGCTCCTTTCTGGTGGCATCCGGACAGCGAAAGTTTCTCTTGGTTATAATTGACTACTTTACCAAATGAGTCGAGGCCAAACCCCTGGCTAAAATTACTAAAGCAAAAGTGTAGGACTTCATCTTTAGGTCAATTATTTGTAGGTTCGGCTTACCTCGGATCATCATAACAGATAATGGACGATAGTTTGCTAGAGCAAAATTCATCGAGTTCTATGAAAACTTGAATATCTCTCATAATTTTACATTAGTGACTCATCCACAGGCAAACGACGAGGCCGAAGTAACCAACAGAACTCTACTATAGGAAATCAAAGTAAGACTTGAGAAAGCAAAAGGGACTTGGGTAGATGAACTCTATCATGTACTCTGGGCATAACGAACTATTCAAAGATTGCCAACTGGGGAGACTCCATTCGTCTTGGCCTTCGGGACAGAGGTGGTCATCCCAATAGAACTGAAACTTTCATCAGCATGAATCATAACATTCAGCGAGCAACAAAACTCACAAGATCTCAGGGCCAACCTTGACTTGCTGGAAGAAAAAGAGAAAGTAGTTCAAGTTCGGATGGCGGTCTACAAGCAGAAGGTAGCTTGCTACTACAACTCAAGGGTCAGAGGCAAAGCATTCGAAGTGGAAGATCAGATACTTCGGCTAGCAGCCATCTCGCAAATTTAGAACCAAGGAAAGCTCACTCCGAATTGAAAAGGCCTATATGAAGTCAAGGAGGTCGATTGGTCCAAAACTTATTATCTGAAGGAGCTCGGAGAAGCGACACTCTCGCATCCCTAAAATTCAGAGAATCTATGAATGTATTACTAGTAATCTTACTTCAATAAAACTCTCTTTCTTTCCTACACCGCTGTTCTTTGGTCCAAAATTGTATAATGATAGGAAATAACTCAAATGAACTTTATTTGAAAACAAAGTGAAGGCCTCATTAATCTAAGACAAGATGAGGGAAGAGGCTCTTCCAACGATCCTTATGCACCCCTATTATCCTGTTAGGAATAAGAAGAGAACCTCGTCCTAGCTTGAGCAAAGTGAAGACCTTGTTAATCTAAGATGAGATGAGGAGAGAGGTCCTTCTAACAGCCCTTATGCACCCCTACTATCCTATTAGGAACAAGAGGAGAACCTCATCCTAGCTTGAGCAAAGCGAAGGCCTTGTTAATCTAAGACGAAATAAGAGAAGAGGCCCTTCCAACGGCCCTTATGCGCCCTACGTTCTATTAGGAATAGGAGGAGAAACCTCATCCTAGCTTGAGCAAAGCGAAGGCCTCATTAATCTAAGAGGAGATGAGATTAGAGGGTCCTTCCAACGAGGTCTTTCCAATGGCCCTTATGTGCTCCTACTGTCCACATTAGAAATAGGAAGAGAACCTCGTCCTAACTTGAGCAAAGCAAAGGCCTCGTTAATCTAAGACAAGATGAGAGGAGAGATCCTTCCAACGGTCCTTATGCATCCCTACTGCCCTATTAGGAAATAGGAAAGAGAACCTCATTCCTAACTGTGAGCAAAGCGAAGGCCTCATTAATCTAAGATGAGATAAGAGAAGAGATCCTTTCCAATGGACCTTATACGTCCCTACTGTCCTATTAGGAACAGAAGGAGAACCTCATCCTAACTTGAGCAAAGCGAAGGCCTCATTAATCTAAAACAAGATGAGAAAAGAGGCTTCTATTAATAGCCCCATCGAGCCCCTACCGCATCGATGGAAATAGGAGGAGGACCTCATCCTGATGGGGGGGGGGGGTCAAAGTAAGGCCGACCTCATCAAGAGTAGGGGACGGCCTCATCTTGACAAAGGGCCCAAGGAAAACCAACTAAGCTAGAAATGGAAAGATAACCTCAATCAAGCATGGATAAAGATCTCTAGTTATGAAAAGATGGGAGGAAAATTAATCTTCAACAACCATTTCAATAGAAAGCAATGTAGGAAAAATAGAGAAATCAATGGATATCAAATTAATCCAAGCAGAATGAAGAAGACAACTGAAGAAAGTATTCTTTTACTGATGTCAAGGTCCTTTGCAAAGTCGAGGTCCACAAGGCCATCCAAAAAAAAAATGGAGCTATCTATAGATATTTGATTCACATAGGGTAAAAATGAGGAAAGATATCATTTCATTAAAGTCAAAGTCAAGTACAAAATAAAGATCCACAAGATTGGTTACAAAAGAAAGAAAGAAAAGCTGAAGATCTAAGAGTGATCTGATTCCTCGGACTTCGAACTACTAGCCATCACCAAGGATTCTTTTAGGCTGATGATTTCTTCCTCGAGCTTCTTTCTTCTTATCAGATTATCGCGGAACATCTTATTAGCTCTTTGGTAGTTCTCTTCCGATGCCCACAGTCTTTTCCTTAGAACCTCAGATTTGGCCTCGGCATCTTTGATGGCTTGCTGTTCGCAAACCAGTTGAAGCTTCTATTGTTGAACTTTAGCGTTCTCAATCTCAATTGACTCTGAAAGTTTGCCCACGATCTTCTTCAAAGAGGCAATCTCTTCTAACTCTCTACTTATGGCAGATTGATAACTGTCGGCAAGCTGCTGTTGAAATCAAGCCACCTCGCTGTTGGCAGCTCGGAGCTGTTGCTCAAGTTTAGATATTCTTCTGCACCAACCCAATCGATAGGTCTCGTAGGTAGACTCGGCATCAAATAGCTACTTCTGAAGTGTAGAAAATCTTTGAGATCAATCCCATTCATACCAAATTTTGTCGGAGGACCATGGCAAACTCTCCTCCAATAATTGAATCTTCTCTTTTGCCACCTTGAGTTCAACTTCGAGGGAGCTGATATTCGTAGACAATGCCCAAGACCTGTCACTGGTGCTTTTCCTATGCTATGCCAACTCTTTCTCAAAATTTTCCTTCCTGATATTGAAGCTTACAGAATCTTTCATGTGTAATTTTTGAAGATGGGTGACCTCTTCGGTCGCCTCTGAAGCATTCTTCTGAGAGGCTTGAAGGTCGTCCTCCATCCTTTTTAATATCCTCTTCAGATGGTGGATTTCCTTCTTCAAGCCCCTTATCAATGATTTCAGTGGGACCCCCTAGGGTAGGGAGTCAGTGTCAGTCGATGATGGAAAGTCATGGCTTGGATCATTGGAAGGATTCTGAACAACACACGGAATAACACCAGTATAAAGAAGGGAAAGAAACTTGCTTTCATTACCCAAAGCATTTTTAGTACATCAAAGAAAAGAAAGAAAAAAAGAAAAAGTACACGATTGTCAAAAATTCAGACCTCCGATGGCACGCCCATAGGAGAGGTCGGAGTGTTCTTTGTCGGCTCTGGCCTGGGGTAGATCTAGGCACTGCGGGTGCAGGTTTGGGGACCTTCAGGGCGACTTCGACAGTAGGACAGTTGGAGGCAACTCCGGCACCAGCATCTGAAGGGCCAGCTCCATCACCAGGTTCATCCATAAGAAGATCCAAGTCAATGCCAGAAAAATTCTCAGCGACCCTCCCCAAGCAGACTTGGAACCCTTTTAGGAAAGCTTCATGGACGAAAGTAATCTTGATGTCCTCCATGTCTTTGAAGGACTTGAAAGCTTTGACAACCCACTTCCTTTCGATGTTGACCTCTTCCTTCGCCTTCCTCTTCTCCTCCTTTTCTAGAGCCTAGGCAGTCCTCAACTCCATCATTGCCTTATTCCCCTTTCTCAATTCCTCCTAAAGGCGTTCGACTTCGACGGATTGGATCTCTGAAGTCACCTTCAGGCAGTCGGCCTTGGCTTGAGCCCTCTCGACCTCTGCACGAGCTTCTTGAAGAATCCTGGAAGCTTTGGCCTTGTTGTGGCCTGTCGCCTTTGAATGGACAAAAAGGTAGTGCCCTAATTGCAAAATGAAAACCCAGTCGAGATTACGAAATTTTACCTTCAAAATTTAAAAGATGCTGAATCAAAATTGAGGGACATTGATCACCTCAAGATAGGCGGCGAAGGACTCATCGAACCTCTCGACGTCGTCCTTCTAGAACATCCTCTCCATGATATGAGGAAGTATGCTCCCCCTCACCAGTGACTGGATGACCTCCCAGTCATCCAGGGAGGCTTGCTCCTGATTGGAGCTCTCGCCTTTGGAGTTCCCAGCCACTCTCCCAGCCTTCTTCCCGATGGCCTTCTTTTTCTTCTACCCTTCGATGGTTTCTTCCTAGACAAGAGGCAGCGGAATGGCAACCTCATCGGGCAGGGCAGAGCTCGGGGCTACTATAGTAGGCTCGGGGGTGGGCATGGCCTGGATCAGCACAACTTGACTTGACTCTCCAGTACGAGCCTTCTTTGGTGGTTCCCCGGTGAAACTGCCTTTTCTCTTAAGGGACTTGATCCCCTTTGCCAAGTGGTTCCGTTCTTCCAAGGTCATCTCTATAAAAAAGAGAGAGAAATGGGAAAGGAAGCAGAGTCAGGACTAGGAGGAAAGACACCACGCGACTAACTGGCTAAGGAGAGCTACCTGCTAGATTAGGCGGACTAAGCCTAAAGTTGAACAAGGTTTGCTCATCCAAAAGCTTAGAGACCGAAGGAGCATTAAAGTTTTTCAATTTATCGACCAAGCTCCGATCCTCGCTCTCTAGCCCAGGAGCTCAGTGGACTGAGTCCCTTATCTTCTCCCATAAAGAAAGTCCAATTCTAGGGAGGGATATGAGACAAAGATAAACTTCTCCTTCCAATTGTAAATGGACGAAGGGGTACCCTTATGCAATCTCTTCTTTCCAAACTGGAGAAAAATATACCACCAATCCTTGGCAGTGGGATGACGTTTGAAGGTAAAAAAGGTGCGAAATAAAAAAATGGTAGGTCAGACACCTACCATGATACACAGAGAAAGAAATCCTATAATGAATCTAAAGAAGTTTGGTGCCATTGTAGCGAAAGAAATGTTAAGAAACTTAAACAAACTAACTACAAAGGGAGGCAAGGGCAGCCTAAGTCCCGCACAGAGGATTTCGAGGTATAGATAGGTTTGTTCCGAAGGAGGGGTACAGGTTCGATCACTAGAATCGAAAAGTTCAAGCTCAAATTTGGAAGAAATTTTAAACTGGACTCTGACTAAGAAGAGATCATCAGGCCGAAGTTTGCAAGGAATGGTGGCGGGCACAAACAGCAATCGGGGCATGTCTATGGGCTCGATATCCTTAATTAAGGGATGGGTCCATCAAAGCCAGACGGGCCGAACTCCTAGAATAGGTTGATCAGGATTTTTCGATGGACATTCGGATCAAAGAAAACCTAGAAAAATCTTTAAAAAATCAAGAAAAATAAGATGCTAGAATTCTCCAAAGAAATCGAAAGGGTGAGATGCAGAAGACACAGGAACAATCCAAAAAGAGGTTTCGAGACTAACCTAGTGTGACTGAGAAGGGTGGAGAGATGATGACACTATGTAGATTGAACTAGAAGGCACCGAAATTGGAGAGGACGATAGGAAGAATCGGAGCTCTCGAGCAAGAAGAAAGCTGGAGCTTGAGGAAGAAGAAGGAGATTCAAGCAAGGTGAAAAATAAAGAAGAGTAGAAATCCTTAAATAGCCTGAGGAACCCCAAGGCAGTTATGATTGTGGATCCCTCCTGGCCGATCTTCGCACGACGCATGTCCCATTCATCATGGCAGGGGTCTGGCAATGGGCAGATCCTTAATGATGTCGTACCTTGGGCGAAGTTCTGGTGGGAGTTTTAAAAAACATCTTTTTGGATCGCCTCGCATTTATGAGGCTTCGGCACTGGTGCGGTAGATGCCAAAATTTTTCATCCAACAAACGTAGGAATCTAAAAAAAAAAAGAGAAAAGAAGAGAAAGAAACTTCGACAGTCACGATTTTACTCCCTTCCTTCGAACTTTGAACTTGGAAGTGTGGGACTTGTGTTGGGGATAGACCTACTTTTGCCGAAGTTCTACTGAATGTCTGATCTCTGGGTAATCCCACCCAGTGGCGATGGCCAGGTCGGGCTACGATCGGTAAAGGCCTTTGGGTTCCAGTTCCCTCTAAGGTGGCCGACCTTCAACTCATGATCGCCAGGTAATTCTCTCAGCTATGCTGATCAACTACAAAATTCGTAAGACGTTATAAGTCTCGCTTGGATAGGCTTGAATAGTAAAGGCAATCAGGTTCCTCCGCTATAAATAGACGATCCTCTCCAGTCAGGCTTTCCTCAGACGAACTTAAATAGTGAGAGCAGTCGCTCGAGCAGTTGAAGTGCTGAGGTTTTGCCCTCCGGATACTCTAGCCTGGCCAGCTTG